>JH431579.1:99550-200242 GCA_000239455.1 Strigamia maritima
CTTTGATTAAAAAATGCACATACCTTTTTTTCCCAAAATATTAAAAAAAGAATTCTGAAAAAAAATTATTTTCTCCTTTTCAGAGCATTTTGGAGAAAAAAAATTATTTTATACTTTTCAGAGTCATTTTTTGAAGAAAAAAAATTATTTTATACTTTTCAGAGCATTTTTGAAGAAAAAAAATTATTTTATACTTTTCAGAGCATTTTTGAGAAAAAAAATTATTTTATACTTTTCAGAGCATTTTTGAAGAAAAAAAATTATTTTATACTTTTCAGAGCATTTGTGTTAATAGAAGGTATGTTTTTAAAAATAATATTTTTATTTAATTATTTTTGCTTTTTTAGATTTGAAACTAAAGAAAACAACTAAAACGAAAAACCAACTAACATACCTTCTGCTAAAAAACATTGAAAACACATAACAAAATAGAAATTTGTACAATTTCTATGGATTTCTAACAATAAATAAATCAATATTGCTTACCGTATTTTGTCGATTAAAGGCCGCCCTCGAATTACGGCCGCGCCCCTCGGCTGTAATTCGAAATAAACGCCGCACTCGAATTATGGCCGCGGCCATTATTCAAAATGTTTACGGTTTAATTAAATCGTTTTGTCGTAAATTGCGTTGCATATACGCAACTTATTAAGTTGTAAAACATGTGTTCAAACGATTTTAATACGTTTTAATACGTTTACACGTATTAAATACATTAAAATTGATTGAACACACATTTTACAATTTAAAAAGTTGCGTACATGCAAGGCAATTTATGACCAAACGAATTAAACGCCGCCCTCGAATTACGGCCGCAATTTGTAATAAAGGCCGCGGCCTTTAATCGACAAAATACGGTAAGCAGAAATCTTAGTTTCAGTGAAATCTCATCTCATTTGGCTAATTTTATAAAGCCTGTGAATTTCATTAAAAACTATGAATTCAGAAATCAAAGTTTCAACTAAATCTCATGATCAAAGCCTGGATAAGAGTACTTTCATGTAATATCTGAAAACAGGTCCATTCATAAGCTGCAGTCAATATGGATGGTGAATGAATAATAAAATGTTAATTTTAAATGTTATATTTGATATTTTTAGAAAATTATTTTTAAAAACAATTCTATTATTAGTATTCTAAATAAATGTTACATTTTAAGTCTTTCAAATTCCTCTGTAACCGTTTTTAAAGTTTGACATTTATTATCGAATATGCGGATCCCCGGGGGCTTCCGTACAAACCACGCCATGTGGCTGAAACATTCGATCGCAATTTTAAGTACTTTTCGACAAGTACTTTAAAAAATAAACATATCGGTTTTAATCAGCTGGAAAAGGGCTTTCTTTCTATGTAGATAACATAGCATATAATGCAACTTTATTTTTTGAAGTGGAATTTTGGCAAAAACACAATTTGGGCGCCATTTGCAATTTCTATAATTTTGCATTCACATACAGACAGACACACACACATTCATCAGCCAATCAGATTGCTGGGATAGGGCTTCGCACATTTATTAGCCAATCAGATTGGTCTCCTTGTGCACACATACGTACACAGACAGTTAATATAAGGTATGTAAAAATATTTCCAGCTACATTCCTCCTCCAAAATAGATAGAATTTGAGTAAAAATCTCAAATCCAACTGCTAATCGTATTACACATTAGAGCCTGCCCACAAATCCTTGTTAGAATATCAGCTAATTAAAAATTTATTGAGAACAAATTGAGAGAAAAAACACATTAGTAAACCTAACAAACTAAATGAGTAGACCTGTGATTGAAAAACAACATTCACAGATTTCTCTCATTTTCTCCTTTTATAAACTTTTTTTTTTTGAAAAAAATAATTAAAAGTTCAAACACTCTCCTCAGTTTCGAATAAAAAAACGATGATCGATTTGAGAAGTTGGCAGTACAAGTGTGGAGTGCGCATTTCACTCGAGGAACCCGTCGACTGCGCATGTGCACATGAGGGAAACTGGAGAGCTGGCAGTCACACAGAGACTGCAAAACGATAGTGTTGCATGTGTTTGCTACCAGTTGTCGACTCGAGCCAAAATTATTGGCATCACCCACTTTGAAGCCATGCTACCCAAACTTCACTGAGCCTATCATTTGAGTTTTTTATTCGGCTTCGGTTTACATTTCGTGTTAACTGTACTAGCAGCAGTTCCTCAGCTGGCTTCCTCTGCTCACTCTCTCTCTCGTTCATGGTTCGCCGACCCAGCTCTTAAGCCATGCGCTGGTGGCTTCTGACGCTTGTGTAATAGTTGCCCTTGCAATGATGACTGTGCCACGATTCACCATTCTGCTCTTGTGGATTACGTCAAAGTGGCTTGCTGTTGTGGCTATAGGTAAGAATTCGTCCCATTAGAGAATTGAGTGTTTCAATTGCTATTATTCTCTCGCGTGTCCAATATTTCATGCACGATGTGTCATTAACCTGCTGCTTATACCTGTCGATCTGCGATGAAGGTTAATTACAATTTTATCGCCCTGCTGCTGCTGATTTTACATGTTCACATGGTGAAAGAATTTATGGTTGCGTGGCAGGATCAAGTTTTGTGGATAAAAAAAACCCTATATAAAAATTATAAGTCCTAGTGGCAAATTTCTTGTGAATTCATTTATTAGTAAATTTATTCCGAGTTATTCTAAGCTATTTACCGAAGAAGGTAATTAATTATTAATGTATCTCATTCCTTGTAACACCTTTTCCACGACTTTAACTGAATGTGATCAATAGTAGTAACGTATGCTAATAAATCCCGCTTCACTTGAAAGATTTAATTTGTCTCAATGTATTCACGCTAAAAACAAGAGACTATGCAGATTTTAAGTAACTATGCAACAGTGCAATTAATTACGTTGTAAAAATAAAGAAGTAATTTAGCATACAAAATTTTTCAATCTTCCAACAAAACAAATCTAAAAATTAAATTAAAATTAAATAAACTGACAGCAGTGGCAGTGTCGTATCTTTAAATATTTTCATCTAATAACGTGCCGAAGCCCAAAACCAAACTTCATCCACATAGCGATCAATGGATGAATTTTGCTTCCAGTTTATTTACCTCTGACTTGATATCCTTGTAATTTCACAATTAAGTGTGCGTGAACCCACAACTGATATTATTTAACCTACTCAGCCTCCACTATTGTTGTATTAGTACCACTGTCTACTTAATTCATGGTAATAAGTTGTTGATTTGTGTAAAAACTTTTTTGGAATCTATTGTTGAGTAGGCGACACATTTTTTATCCTACAATTGAAAGACTTGACGCCAACTGACAAGAAGGGCATCACAACACTATTCTAACATAATCTCTTGTAGTAAAGGTCACACGAACATTGATTGTGTAGGCAAGGCAGGGAACATATCAAAACTCGTGCGCGAAGCATGCCAATAGAAGTGATGATGCCTGCCACTCACATACGGAATGGACAGAGAGCATTGAAATCTTAAAGGCAATGGCATCATCCATAAAAGCCCCTTTTTCACCGAGCTGGATTCATATACAGGTTGTATTGTGGCAATTGCGGCTACATTCGAGACACTTTGAAAACGAATTGTTATATACTGTAGAAAAATATTGCAGACGTCTTTTATGGATGACCTCAAACGGTTGCCACAAATTCTTCAGATTTCAAGCACGCTGTAAATATTTATAGGTCTAGACAGGTGTTTTAAAGTCGAATCGTAGCGAGATGTTTAATTTAATTTTTCACTAAATGTGACTCGCAATTAAGCAAACAGAAATTCGCCCAAATTGCCATTATGGTAAATTAGCTTCAATTAAAATTGATCAAATTTATTACCTAATCAATAAATTCTAGCTAAAACCCAAAGGTCGGCGAAAGATCACCCAACTGAACGCAATTGGTTTAATTGTAATTGGCTCCTCTTCTCACTCAGGTAAATGTGGAAAATAATGTGTGTCGGCAGGGAAAAGGAATCAGCACCACCATGTGATTGACTCGAGTTTTTTGGTGCGTGTAGAATTGGACAAGGTCCAAGACAAACAATAGGCTTCGTTGGTCTTAGTGGCCCCATCACCCTGGTCTCATTTTCCATTGATGTGAATCTTCCTTTCCCTTTAACTTTCTCTTCATGTGCCAGTTTGTTTTCGTAGCGACCAGAGTCCCAGTGAGCACGAAGGTCAACTTACTGATTGATTTGCAAAGCAAACCTTGCCTTTCCTCTTTCCTTCTTCTATTTCAAACCACAACCAAAAGCCATCGTAAATTTACACCTTTTAAATGGCTTGAAATACTCGATCTGAATATTATTTTAACTTAAACTTCCATGCTTTATGCGAGTAAAAATAGTTAAATTGCTGCTATCTTAATTTTTTTTTCTGCAATAATATTATGTAAATAATTACCAAGAGTAAAAAAAAATTGTCAGTTTGAATTATGTCGCTTTTTTTCACTTGGGAGTTCGTGTCACGACTTGGAAGAATCAAATAGAAAGATAAATTTAGCAAAGAAATGGAATGTGAATTAGATTACAAAATTTATAAGTAATTACTAAAAAGAGAAGATAAGAAAAAAGTTAAATTCTTGGAAGTTTTAAAGTTGAAAAATGGCTTCAAATCGTGAAAAATCTAGAAAATATAAAGCTTCCTCATTCTATTTTCTCCCTATAGAATAGATGCTTGAAATTGACGTGGGAAAAAGTTTGGCATTCAATGTACCACGAAATGGAATTAAAATTACCTTTTTCATGCATTTCGAGTGATGCACGTATGATATTGGTTGTAATACGCATTTTTATGTGCAGTGTGTTTGTTGCGATAGCACGCACGATTTGTAATGTCTAGGGGTAGAAAAATGAGATATTTTTTTGTGGTTTGATTCCTAATTTGAAATTCGATTTCATGCTATTTATACTACTTCTGGAATTCGGAATTACTAATAATTTCATATGCTACAAATTTTTTACAAAAGATTAAGAGTTAATAAAAAAATATGATCTCGAGAATATTACTCCAACAACCTCAAATTTTTTTTATTAAAGTAATGTGAAACTTGCTTGTACCCATTTACCTTCGTAAAAAAAATAGTTAATGAAATAAATAAAACCAAAAAAATGTTAGCAATAAAGCTGGAACAATGCAATAAACGTTGCAAATTCTTGGTATTGCGTTATCTTTTAATATCCCATAAAATTAAATATAATAAAAAGCCCAAGTTCAGTTATGACAACAACAATCTTTAAATAAAGGAATAAAAGGGCTGTCTGCTGTGAAAAAATTTCTACTTATCCGAATAACGTAATAATGCTTTACAAATATTAAAATCGATCAATATTGAGTTACATACAGTAAATTTACCGAAATTAATTAATAAAATGCGATTTGTAGATGTCTATACCGTTAATTGATTTTTCGATTAATTGCACGCATATTTATTGTAATGCAATCCATTCTAATCCAGTTTGCATTGACAAATGAAAACAAAATTGAGTTGGAAACTAACAAGATATAAATTAGTAGTTTCAAAAAGTCTCTTAAGCACATCAAATTGCTCAATTTTATTCCACAGAATTTTTTTAACTTTATTTTTCAATACGACTACCCGGTAAACAAACTAATGCTGAGTGAAGAGTAATTAAAATGGCTTCAGTTTGTCACTTACTTTTTCTGCTTGTTGTCTGTTTTAATCACTGTCAGTGCTCGACTCATTTCTCACTTTTCTCAAACCCGCAAACTGGCAGGTGAATGTTTCTGCATCTCAAGATGAATGGTTACAGTAACAGGTATCATTAATCCAAGCCACCGCCCACAAATAAGATTTAGAAGTTTTGCTTTGTGTCTTGATTTGCTTTTGGCCAGCCACCCTGCTTCTACCAATATAGGTGTAAGCATTTGTTCTGGTGACTTGGTCAGTGGATTAACACGTAAAGATGGTCATTAAAGGATGGCACTACCATCACTTTTCTCATCCAATTAACTTACACACTGGCTCTATCTATTTTTCTGCTAGATCTTAATCAAATTGAAATGTTTTCTTCCAGTTAATAAACGCAGTTGGAATAAAAGAAAACAAAAAAACCAAACTGATAAGCTTCATAGCAACGAATGTTATTTAAAAAAGAATGAAAGGCAATTGACGACACATAATGAAACAGAATTGCCACTTCAGAGTGAATAAAGCCTCTACTATATTGCAATTTGTCGTAAGTAGCCACCCAATCAATCTCATAAGTTGATCCTAAGATTGATCAAAATTAATCGAGAGTTATTTCTTTTTGGTTATCTGTTAACTAATTTGTCACATAAATAGAGAAAAAAAATTCAAAAAAGAAAATGTACAAATTATAAACGAGTCAAAACTAAAACGACAATTTGTCATTTGCTCGTAATAAAATTTGTTCCTTTTCATGACGCTTGAAAAATAAAAGTTATGTGGTCACTTTCATGCGATTAAAATGATTACAAAACATGTCGAGCGCACAAAGATTTCGTTTTGATTTATTACTAATTACTGGAAAATAAATTACCGAGAGCAAGAGCCAATACCACCGGACAAAGGCAGTTTGCTTTTCTTTTTTCTCTTCAAACTGGGAGACATTAATAAGCTATTGCCAAGGTTTCTCAATCCCCACTATTATAACGATGCAGTATTTCTTCTTCATAGTCTGTCTTTCTACTGCTAGTGGCAGATCCTATTGCCTTTTTCCTTACAGCCCTTCCTAAATATCTACTATTGCTGATGTCTGAAGTTGATAACACTTGCTGCCCATCTTTTCCTTCGTGGTTGCCAGTACAGGCTTATTCATACAAAGATATAGATCCATATCCCTATTTTTTTAAATATTCATGAAGTGCAGTACATTAATGATTTATTCTAGAAGAAGAGAAAGAGCTTACGATGTGATACGTGACACTACATGTTAAAACTTTTTATTCCGAGGAACATTAGTAAATGCGAAATTGTCCTGTAAAAAATTCGATTTGAGAAGATGCCAAACTGTGGGCTGAATTAAGTGTTGGCAAAGATCGGGAAGAATTTTCAAGAGTTTAAATTTAATTTTAATATTGATAAAGAATGGTTTAAGATGTTAGATTGAAGAGAAAAGGCGGCAAAGAGGAATTATGTAGGCACGCAGCGTGCGCCTGCTTCATAACCATTCAATAAATAATTAGGACTAGCATCGCGAATGATGGGGAAGCGAGGAAAAGTGGTGAAGTTTGGTGAAAGCAGCAGATGGTGCTCAAGCAACGTATAATTATTTAAGACAACGATTTACACCAATTCCATTATCTTAATATGATAGCAGTTCTGCCATTGCCACGACCCAACTAACTATCTGCCCACCATCGACATTCCGCTCGCCTTATGGAAACACTTTGGTAATTTGAATTTACCCCGTTCGTGTGATCACCCTACCAACATTTGGCATGTGTCGAGAGTTGTTGGCATCAAGCCGCCCTAATCCCATCCTAATGCTAATACAAGTGAGAACAAACTCGCCAAACGTTTTATCAAAGCAAAACCATCATAATATCATATATAATTTGTAAATCTAGGCATAAATTAAATCGAATAAATATGAATTTTCTTTTAATAACAATTTTAAATTAAAATTCAACAAACTAATTTTTTTTCAGTCTAAGCTTATAGAGAACTGCTCTTTAACGTTTCATTACTCCGATGAAAAATTCCAAGCTCGCTATCTCATTGTAATTCATTTGCTAAATTTCAGTTTTGCAGTTTTCTTATGAATAATGCAAATATGTTTTCCAAGTATTTATTCTTGTCTTTAAGTTGGTTTCAAGATTTGATTTTTATAACATAACAAAAAAATAATTTTTAACTTCACTAGCAGACCTTTAGTTTCGTGTGTTTTCTCTAAAATCAAAGTCTACTTGAGGCTATTTACGAATTTCATAAATGATTAATATTGGGTTGGGTTTCATATCTCTGTCTAGAACATGTGCCCAGCATCTTGATTCCAGATTCAAACTGCACATTCCTTTGGCAGCAGCATCCAAAAAGTCTTGTTGAGAAAACAATATGCTATTGCCTGTTGTTGTTCCATGTTCATGAAAGAATTCGTATGTGCGTAGGAAAGAATGCGCAGTTTGAATTTGGCATCAAGATTCCTGGCGCAGGCCATAGTAGTACCACAATTAGCAATAAAATGACCATTACAATTTATAATCAATCATCAGTATCTTAATAAAACAGTTAATCAGGTACGAATTATTTTTAACTACCAAATAAAGACCTACATCGAATTCCAATAATTCTATTCTAATTATGTTGGTTATGATCCGATTTACGATAACAACAGCGGACTATTTTTTGATGTATTGTACATCAGCATTCGCGATTGTTGTGCGCAGTTGGCGATGTGCAGTTCAATTTTAACATCAAGATATTGGGCGGCGACTGTGTATAAATTCTCTTCAAATTCCCTTGAGTATTTGGCTTCAATTTTCTATCTGCAGGCAAGTCTTAATGAAACACAATAGAAAATTAATTTTTTCTTCACTAAAACTCTTGTTATCGTTTGAGAAAATAAGCAATTGATGTATAAAGATGAAGATATGTTGCACTGCCAACCAAATTGAGAATGTTATTTTACTGTCGTTCTTGAGCTCTATTTCAAACTAAAGCCCAGAGAAAAAAACCTTTGCATCCACTTTTGCTCCATTAGCAAATATAGACTTGGAAGATAAGATTTACGCATTGCTTTTAAACTATTTGTTAGTATTTCCTTGCCTTCCTTCCATTATGTCTAATGCAACCTTCTTCACAATCTTTTCTTATTAGCTAAACATAAATTCTTGAAAATTTATCTCACCAGATTTTATTTCATTAAACGTGTAAATGTTAGATGAAATACTTTTCAGCCAAAACTGAATAGAAAATTGATTTGGATTTTTATGTTCGTCCTTATTTGCAATTGCTTTCCAACTTAATTCAGTCTCACAACAATAAGACTACATATAGAATATGGACATTTCTAACAAGTTATTCAGCGACTCCTAACTTGAACAAGATTAGTTTTCTCAAGATTTGATGAAGATTAATGATATTTCTTATTTGAAATAACCTGCTGACAACTCTTATTTCGGTTTGTTTGCTTTTTTTTCCGTCTTCTTTTCTTTTCTTTAAATTTTGTACGTTATTACATTTGAGTAAGCATTTTGAGAACTGCCATTGCAAGAAATTTTCAAACTGCAATAATAAAAATAACAAAAAAAAAAACTAAGAAATTCAAATAACAAAGAGCCGCGAGTACTGAATCCCTGCACATTCATCCATCCATCCATCCACATCTTTAATATTACCTAACATAACTGTAAACCACAATGTAGTAAGAAAAATACTCTTTTAAGTTTTAATCATATTCTCCCACAGTACGTGAATTACATTGTAATTACTTCACTTCCGGCCTTCAGAAATGATGACATATAAGCAACGTTATTATCTCTCCCCTTGGCTTTTTTCATTCCTTCCGTAGACCCTTGAAATCCTCTTATCGCACGATGCTCTCATCCCAGAGCGAAAGTGCAGCAATAGTTTTTGCACAAAATCGTTCCTTTTTGTTAATAACCGTCAAAAATGAAAACCTTTATGCAGTCCTCTTTAATTTGATACCTGGTTTTTCCTCCTTTGTTTTTAAAACGCATTTGTACTGCAATTTTCCAAACCAAATGCACAAATCTGCAACAATATCAACAAACAACAAGTCGTGAGAATTTTTTCAATACATTAAACATCAAAAAGAAAAGACTCAATCGCTTTATCGCTGCCTAACCAAAGCGGCCACCTCAGGCTGCTCATCGAAGGGGCAGCAAATCAAAAGCGACCGTACGGGACCGAGGAAAAACCGCAATTCTGTACCAAGTAATAAACATTGCAGAAAAGCCACAAGGATTTGGGGAAGTAGGCATTATCCTTCGCCAGTCGGGATCGGAAAATTTATCTAGAAAATCCTAAATTTGATATATTTTTTTGTTTACAGGTTGTAGTCATCTCGTTCCGATTATTATTTTCCCCCCAAATAAAATAAGATTAAAATCTAAATTTTCATTCCAGACGATGTCCCCAAAAATTTATTCCAATCATGCTCTCTTAATTTAGTTTCCATTGCTTTAAACGCATTAATATCTTATTTCATTTTTTTGCGATAAATGATTTAAAAAGTTCTTTAATAACAAACTATTAAAATTAAAATATTTTTTGATATGTTAAGCGCAAAATTAAAGAAGCACACAAAATAAAAAAAAAAATATTGATTAAACTCCTTTGAAGTTTTTTATAATCTCGTTAAGAGAACAAGACCCAAAGTTAAAGATAATTTAGGTGTTAGTACCTCAAGTTTAAAAAAAAGTGTTGAAAATTAAACAAATTCTTTTCCCCAGAGTTACAGCTCAGGTTTGCTATGATGCAATTTAATTAAAATAATATTTGATTAGCCACCTAAACGCCCCATCCATACTGCAAAAAGAGAGCACTGTTTTGTTTATTCTTTTTTGGTTTTTGTCTACACACCTTCCGGAGCTTAATAGATTTTTTTCGTCAAGGCAATATTGAATTTTCATTAGCATATGCCATGTGAGTGCAGTAATTTTTTAGTACGAATAAAATTCATATGCCATTCTGCGGCTATAATTTCAACACTTTGCCGCTATGGTTAAAATTCTAAACACTTAAAGAGCTTAGCAAAGCGTTTAGCAAAAAAAAAAAAACTCTTCAAAATGCATGCTATGTACTAATTGCCAAAAATTCCACATTTCATTTTTTTCCCCCTCATATTACGGTAAATAGTTTGTTAGAAGAAAACATTTCATCTGAAACTAATAAAAATTGTTTTGAAACTTAAATGGCACGTAGAATTGAAGAAAAATAGTTTCTTCAATTGCCCCTGAGCTTTGTTGCATTGTTGATTAGCAGCAAATTTTAACAGTAAAATAGAATTTGTCTCTTCTCTCTCTTCTCTCTCTTGATTTTGTCTCTTCTTGTAATTCCAATTGGTAAATTGCCGTTTATACGCATTTTGTTTTTCAATTCAGCAACTACAGACTGTTTATACATCGCGAGGGGCGCAGAATAAAAAACAGCTTTGCCCTTGCCCGTTGCGGTAAGTGGAAAAGTGAGATTAAAGTAAATTGACATTTAATTTTTTAGTTGAACATTTAACAGCGTTTTCAACACATTTCAAACGCTCAAAACATTAACAAACAAATTTATTTAACTCCACTCATAATTATATCAAATTAAAACTGCCAAATTAAAACACTTTGACATGTAATTAAAATTAACATCAAGTTCACTGACTATTCTACTATTACAAATATAATTAGTATTTTTTAAATTTTGATGTTGTTGGTGTGTGCAATTGTGAAAAGTTTACTCGAAACTTCCAACCCATTTAAGTAATATTTCTATTTATCGACAGATTGCGTTTCCCTAGCAACCAATACAGCTGTACTGCCATGTAAAGCTTTGCACCTACATTCAAAACTAAAGCCAAACACAAAGTGGACAAAGTGGTTCCATTTGCAAGTTGTGTTTGTATTATTGTCCCTTTCACCAAGTTTCCCACAAAACTTTCACTCTACAAAGCAACAGTCTAGAGTTTATAAATCTTTTAACTGCAAACTCGCATCAGAAATGCAGGCATGCATTTTTCATGGTACAAATTTAAAATATTCAATAACATCCTCAAAAAAAACATAATTCTTTACAACTATTCAAACTAGCCAGTTTAGTAAACATATTTAATATTAAAGCTGCATTATTAATAAATAATTTCTTTCTTTCGAAAACAAACTTTTGATATGATTTTTATTCTTTGTCTTTAACTTCAAATATTTTTGTATTCGAAAAATGATTCTCGGCTCCAGGGTTAACCATCGAAGAAAAGAATAAGCTGTGGGGGGGAGATCTAGATTTAATATCAGTGGTGGAAATCGCGGCGTTAACTCATGTGGATCACTCCAGTGGTGTGTGACCCGATTGTCCAAAGGGAACTTGAAATTCTTAACACTGAACATCTTGTCTGTGTACACCCTCCAACAAAAAAGCGTTGCTAAACCCATTGTTGGCTTGTGTCCTTTTAATTAAATGACACTAAACCAAAAAGAAAAATGAATCACAAGAATGAATGATGTCAAAAATCCTGATTTCGAAAATTTTAAAAATATAAACTAAATAATATCACCATATGCTTTTCATATAATTTTACATATTTTTTCTAAAGTCACTTTTGTTCAACAATCTCTCTTATTCGTAACGATGTGTCTCACAGTCCTTAATTCGACAGTTGAAATGTCTGCAAGCGTTCGATCGACCATCATTTGGTTGCTATATAACTAAAGTTAAAGTCGTCTGGCGTTAGGTCGACAAAAGCAAATATTCCATTTGATCAATAGGAATTTGGCCAACAAAAACAAATGTCCAACTAGCCACAATTGTCACTATTGTCATTTATCTGCAGTTATTTACGAATCGACATATTATCAGAGGGGGTTTTAAAACAATAACAAAAAAACAAAAATTTTAAAAATTGATTTTTTTTTTTTTTAAATTGGCTAAATATTTATCTTGACGGTGAAATACTTTCTGGAAAGAAAACAATCCTTCATTCAATACAAAAGGTGACAAAAATCGTATTAAACTGGATTATTTTTGAGTGCAAAAACAAAGCTCAAATCAATTTTTTTTTTTTTTTTTTTTTTAAAGAGAGATATTAATTTAAAATAAAAAAATAGTTTTGTTTTGTTAGAATTTAAAGTCATAACGATGCAAACTGTATTTTATTTCATCATTATCGCTGCATTTCAAAATAATTCAGTAAAATCGCCATATTCCCCGTAATTGATTAAACGGCGAGAAGTAAATGATGCAAACTGACTGATAGCAATTATTAACACAGAGAAAACAAAAGACAACATCAACATTTTCTTGGTGCATTAATTTTTTTCTCCCTCCATTATGAATATTATCTTTCACGTTTATACATAAAACGCAACCCATTTCTCAAGATGATGAAAAATCTTAATCAAAATTTTCAAAAATCAAGCTTTGCAACTTTTAAAACAAAACACAAAAAGGAAGAAAAAAAATATTTTCGACATTGGAAAAGCTCAAGGGAATTAGGAATAAAAGAAGAAAAACCGCCACTGCTGATGAATAATCGCATTACGTTCTATTAATAATGTGCGAGAAGTTTGATTGACTTCAAATTTTCTTACGTAATCCAGAAAGAACCCCCAAAAACTAAGTCTATTACCAGCTAGCACATTACGGTTTCTAAAAGCTTAAGGGTTTTAAAGTTTTCTCTTTAATATTACAAAATGAAATGAATAAATTAAATCGAAATTGATTAAAAAAGTATTTCCATCCAAGGCTGAATTTTGAAAGCAGTTCGGGTGGTTGGCTCATCTAACTTACGAAGTAAAAAATCGAATTAAATAAAAATCTCTTCTTTGTTTTACATTTAAAATATTTACACATCACAACTTTTGTTTTTTAGTATAAAAAAAAAACGTGTTGCCAAGAAAAACAATTTTTTTTCACGAAATTTTTTGTTGTGCTAAAAATTGTAAAAAGAACTCAATATCATGGAGGCTTGAACCCAGCATCTCGTGATGGAACACCCTGCTGTGTTTATCGATACACCCAATGTTTAAATTTAATTATCTTGAACACGTTAAATTTATATCTTATAGTTTCTTATATCGTCATCGAAAGATCGATGTGAAAAGTAATCAGACGCGATGCCACAAAATGGAGATCAATGCTAATGTAGCGTTCAGCTTTAAGTTCAACACACTTCCTGTTCACTTTACACTTCCTATTTACTTTTCCGACTTTATATCAAATATCAAATTCTTTTTTTTAAGTCCTCTTCATAGTTAATAATTTTAAAAAAATTTTATCTTTCCAATACCAAGCAAACATCAGGTATCTAATAAATAAATTACGTTGTCAGAAACAGATTTTAACACACATCAGTGGTGATATTTTATGTATATACCTGTCGCTAGAGACTAGAGTCGGTAGATATCTCAGTGACATAACAACGTTGATGTCTTAGTCAGTTGTTGTTAAGGTAAGGTGTCAGCTGCGGCTGGCGGTGATGAACGGGCCACTCCCTTCTTTTTATTCTTTTTCCGTTCCCCCAGTCCCATCGGATGGGTGATTTATGTGAGAATTCAGAGAAGATGGAGGCAGTTGGTTTTCAAAGGCAGAGAAAGACGTAATGGTTGGTTTGGGTAAGAAAAGACCATATGCTATGAATAGAGTGTTCCTGTTTTAAGCTGTACACGAAAACTACGGTAGCTAAAGCGTGAATTTTCATAATAAAAAAATGTTTAGTTAAATAAATCCACACCTAAATATGGTAATAAAACCTTTGCAAAACCTGATTTGTATACGAACTTGTACACATTTTCCTATTCTAAAACATTAAAATTCCTTCATATCGTTATTAATGTATATACAAGATTTTTCTCGTGATATGATGCAAATCAGTTGTAAATAAACTACAGTAGAAGCATGCAATTCTACGGCCGTGACTTGAGGGTGCACTTAATTTTGAATTTGTAGCCAGTTTGTTGTGTTTACAGACTTAGTTTCGTATTTGTTTTCTATGTTATTTTGCTAAGCTGTCTACTCCAAGACTATTTGCTTGACTGATGGAGTTTTCATCAAAGACCTATCCGACTTAATATCTATGCCAAAACGCGCCAAAACATGTAAATCTATGGAGTTAAATTTAAACAGCATTAAACAAACAAATTTCCATTACAACTCCCAAGATTTTTACATTTAAATTGAAAAACTGTGCTAGAATCATTATATCCAGATAACCACATAAAGATGCTTACGAATACTTCAATTTGTTTTTCCGCCATGTAAAAAGAACATGCAGGAATGCGACCAATCGCAATGAAATTGAAGCAAGACGCAGCGTAATGCAAAGAATTTGTGGCAAACCAATCAGAAACGTTCCCTAATCTCATTCTCAATCTCAATTCAAATCGACAACATGTGTGAAAAAACTTGAACCATTTCGTATTCCATAGCATTTGCATGCATCCATAAGTAAACACTATTCGTGTTTACCATAGCAGTAACTTGTACTTTTTTTGCTTGCACTAACAAATTGCATGTTACAAATCTCCCTTGAACACAAAAACTAGATAAAATTTTAAAAACTTAATCACATAATAATTGTAAGCAAAGTACCTAACAACTTTAGAAGAAATTTTCTTGTGCTATTTTAGGGCTAAATACACACTGAAAAACCGGCGTGGTATTTTTTCATTCTCAACTTCATATCATCATAGAACAAATTACACTTTTAATTTTTCTTTTTTTAATATTAAACAAAATTTATTCCACACTACCAGTCAAGAATATTTTACTATCTCATGGGTGCAGCCTAATTCCAATCGGTTCCAATGAAATTGCCTGCAACTCTTATTGAGCAAACTCTAACCCTCATTCACATAAAGAGAACTTTTTTCCCACAAGCCATTTCCGCTCTTAAATCTTTCACTTTCAAAAGAAACCCAACAGCTAATGACGTGAAACTTTTTTTTCCCCGAGATGATGAATAGGCAAAGCAGAAATCAGTGACGGGAAAAATAAGTAATTGAATGCAAGGTAGCTATCTAAAGTAAAACTTTGCCTTGTTTATTGGCTCTCTCTTCCCCTTGTCTCTTGGTTGATTTGATATGGCAATCCTGGGAGCAATTGGTTAGTCAAGTGAAAAGTTTTCTGGAAAAATATGAGTGCTCCAGCCAACCCGAATCGACTAGTTCTCGCTTAAATATCAAGTATCTTACGCTATCAACAAGGAAATATTGGCGCCAAGTGGTAGCGAAAAGCCATTTTATCCGATAGGCATCTTGCTTCTAGTTCTTGGAGATGTAAATGAATTTTTCATCTGTGCCTAGTGAGTGTTTTCACTGTCACATTGATGATAAACCATAACCAGAAAGTGGCCCCACATTGCCAATACATTTTTTGACGGGATTGAAAGACAAAATAAACATTTAAAAAAAAAGAAGTAAATGACTTCAAATTCAATAAATACTTTACAACAGCAAATGAACCCACTGCCACTGGCACTTGTTTGCAAAATTAAATCTTGCCCAAACTCCAGTTATTATATTTAAAAAGCATAAACCTTAATAAATATTCTAACAAAATAAAACTACATTTTGACTAATAAAACCAAAAACCAAAGCTGCACCGTGTGTTAAAGTAGAAATGTGTTTTAAACTTGCAAATTTATTTATTATAACAACTAAGCTTTTCGACCTACACGGTCATCGTTAGGCTGATAACATTAGCTGTTATCAGGTTAGTCCGGGATGAAGAGGGCTCAACCAACCTAAGGTATGTCTTCCATCTCTTAAATTAAAAAAAAAACACATCTTAGTTTAAAACATGCGACTAAAAAAAATGTGCATTAAAATGGAAATGAGGTAACTTAATTAGACGAATGGCAATGGCCAACAAATACTTATAAATGAACATTAATTTAAAAAACGCCGCCATTAGTCTCTGGTATTTGGTTGCAAAGCTCAAGAGATTGCATTTCTAAATTTTCTAGAATAATAATTAAAAATTAAATTAAATCATTAAAAATTCACATTTTCCCCTTTATTAATAGCTTCTACGACTCGCATTACAGTTTTTAATCGTAATGAATTCTTCAAGAAAAGAGTGTTGTTCGCTTACATTAGATTATTTGATTTTTTTAAAGCTATACTTCAACTTGAATTGCGCAACAACGTGTAATGAAATGGAAATCAAAACGGCCTCATGTAACAGGAAATTTTTGTTGCTTAGTTTGCTAAATTCGATAAAGAGTATTTGAGGCCCCGTTTTCCAAATTCTGCGTTGCATACATGAAAAGTCAATGACCGCGTTGCATGAGTGGAGACGGAGTGTGTTGACTTCTTGGACGAACGAGTTCTGTTCTGTAAGTGCAGCTAGTGGCAGTTTGTACGAGTGTTTGCATTGCCCTTGAAGAAGTACAACTGTGTTCTTCGAATACGTTAGTGACCAGGCAAACTGGATACCGATTGCGATATTTCATAGCAGAGTGCATCGCTCACTTCTTCATAATCATAAATGCTACATTGATCAACATTTAACGTATAACCAACAATCGATATGAATGTTTTCATGCTTGGATGCTATGAAATTTTGCTGAAAAATTCCACAGGAAAACGGAACGATAAAATCAAAGTTTGCCGAAGGAAAGAATGTAGTGGTAATAAAAATAAAACACAGTTTTTGCATATAAAAAATTTCAAAGATTCTGTAGCGATGGGCTTTCCCTTCAATTCCTAAAAGCGGTAAGATGAGTAAAGTGCCAACGCTGGTGACACAATACGTTTTGGAAATTTGCCAAAAAAGTTATTCTTTTATTTTAATTCAGCAAATCTTAAATTCAAAATATGTCACCAGGAATTAATTGAGCAATTTAAAAACAAATCGGCTTGCGTTTTTTCCCTTTCTTAAGTTTTTTTTTTTTAAAAAAAAAAAAAGTTAACCTGTCAATAATCGACAACTGTATTCTTTAGTGCCTTTAGCGGTGCCCAGATCACCACAGTCTTTATACGTCATTTTTATGACACATGAAGTCTAAAAAAAAAAGATACAAACAAAATAAAATCTGCAGCTTTGTTTTAAATTTTATTTAAATTTGAATATCATAAAAAAATTCAAATATTCCATTTGAATTCTTTTCCATAAGAATCGTTTGCACAGCTTGAACGTAATGCATTAGCAATTTTTTTTTAACTGAAGATAAATGATAAGTGTAATTTCGGCCCAAATAGATTGGAAATAATTCATCTTTTATTACAAAAAAAAGTGTTGAAAATGAAATCCAAAGAATTCATCTTTCACTCTTGATAGAAACTGTTTGTTCTCACATTAGATTTGATGTTTGTTTTGTCTTTTGTACTAAAAAAATGTTCCGTCAACACGACCCTTTTGTTTTCTCATACATACTTTTTACTATAAGAATAAAAACTAATAGATTTTTTTTTTTTATTATATTTATTTCTCCTATTTATTTAGAATGCCAAGTTTTGTTTTTAAACTAAGTAAATATATATCTTTTAGAAATCTCTTTTCCTCGTTTTTATTCATCTCTCCTTAGGCTCTGTGGCTTTATCTCTGTCCTTGTGGAGGTCACAACGAAAGTTGACGGTGCGGCTGCGGAAATGATATTGGCTGCCTCTTGAGCCTCAATGCAACATTTTTACTTTCATTTCTTGCATTCAGACTTCTACTCGGAGGAAACAAATCCGTTTCAAATGTACTCGCATAATTATTTACATGAAAACTAGTCATAAAAGCTTTCGCTTATCGCTTTATCTTATGAAAACTGAAATTTATTAAAACCCCAGTTCTGCAATATCGTATCACATATAGTACATACATTTTCATTCATTATTGCAAATGTCCGCATGTGTACGCAGTTAGTATGCAATCAACTGTAAACACTTGAGTATACACAACCAGCAACCAGGGACTCAAACAAGCCTCTAAAGTCATCAGCGATGACAACAATTTTCATTTCAAAACATATTAAAATCAATAGCGCACACAAATTAAGTTTTGTGAAATAAGCCCCTACAAAAACGTATCTAGCAATTATTCTACTGATAAACAACTCGCTCTAATACATACCGGTAATAAATTTTATTATTTTTCATTAGACAATATTTTGATTTTTTAATAAACTTCAAATGCAAATAAAAGAATTCGTCGTTTTGTAGTCCAAATACTCTGAAGATGTATGTTTTTTGCATGATTTACTTTTTTATTTCAGTCACGATCTAAAAACACACAACGAATTTCAAATCCGTAAATATTTCTTCTCAAGAGTCAATTTGATTTACTTCCAGTTCAATGCCCGCATATTGAATCGTGAGACTAAAAATCCGATCTTCAGTAATTGAATACTCAATTTATTGTGCAAACGCACAACTATAAATCTCAAAGATAAATTCCCACATTTTTCTGGTGTACAAAGTTAAAAATGCTCTCCTAATGCCAATACTTTTCCCATTATGCAGTCCGCAGCAGTGGTAGAATAAAACTTTACTTTTCTCTTTCCTTTTTAGAAATTCAGTCTATGGCTTCATCTTTTCTCCCTTCTCATAGTTTTGCCCATAACACAGAGAGTCACTTGGAACTTGTCCTATAGCGGACCGAATAACGAGGCTGGCTGGGCCGTAATACGCCATTCTTGTGAGTAATAGACCAGCACCTTGACTGGCATTGCTACTCTCCTGTGTTAGCTCAAGACGCTAGGCAGTGGTTTGGCGGCTGTCAACCGGTTAGCTATGATGAATGCGCGCCCAAGGATCATCACATTATTTATACAAGCAGTGCACACAAACATCAAGCTTCGTTGTTCAGACTTGTGCCTATAATCTACGTGTATGCCCATTCCGGTGTTAAGCTTGTCATCTTATCTCATGTTAGACAACATTTATTCACTGTCATTCGACTTTTAATTACTATAATAATTTATACACTTTTCCAAACACATTACTGTAGCTACTTTAATGACAATGTTATTATCCACAAAATTTTTCCACGAATGACAGTTATTTACTACCTCCGCCCACTAAATCTGCGTGAATTTTTGCTCATGAAAAAAACAACAATCTTTAAATAAATAAATCACAGTTTGAGATCGACTCCTCCTTGAGACTTTTAAGAAATTTAAGATATTCTTGCAGCAAGTTTAAGGAAGAAAAATCCACTGTGAACATTTAAAATTCAATTTTTTGTCTTTTATATCAAGTTATTTTTTTTTTTTTTACTTCTAACCTCATCTTTTTTGTTTTGCATGTTATGAATAATTGATGTTTCAAGCCCATTTTTTTCATATTTTTTTCCTTCTAACATCGTCAACATGGCGACCTATTCCACCTGATGGGCGCAGGATTCTTATTGCACACAATCTCAAACGTTATCCTCTACCTTCTTTTATTACACCGGTAACTTTATCTTTTCATTTTCACGTGTAGGTTTTGCAAGAATTTGAATTGCAAAGACAAAACACGTCACACAGAAACCAAAGAACTTTGCTGCCTGTTTTATATATAAAAAAAAATTGATAAAAATCATTGTCTGTCATTTCTTGACAGCACAACCCCTTCCAGACATCTAACTTCATAAAATACAAACATATAAAAGACTTTTTTATTATATATATATATATATAATACCCTTATTCTTCATGTTGACAGTGTCAGTCCTCCCCGTCTCTCTTTTCTCTTTCCAGAATTGATTTCACATCTTTCTCTTTTCTCTTTGCTATAACCCATGATAAAGTACTACCTTGTTTTCTTCCTGCTATTCTCTTACCTTTGTTCTCGCCTTAGTGTCACCTTGCTACCTCAAAAATCACTTGGCTTCACCCGTTTTTAAAAGAAGCAAGAAAAAAAAATGGATGACTCTTTCACGCACTTGTGACTTCTGGCGAGTGGTCTAAAGGGCGCCAGCTTCCATGCTACTATCTTTGGGTTAGATCATAACGATTGTACTATATGGGTGAGCGATCAATCGCCAATAACTTACAACAGAGAACAAAAAATGGAAAGAAAAAAAGAAAACTCCCCAGTGTTCCGAGTTAGCTAGTCCCTTTATCATCATAAATTTCTCTAATCGATCCCGATATATTCTTTCGACTGAATAGCAAATTTATTTCAATAATTCACAAAACCTAAAGTTGACAAATTCAATTGCACCAAAATAAAACTATTTTCCATATTATGGCATTTTTAAAGCTTTCTCTACGGATTGAACTGTAACTTTAAAAAGCGCCCCCACAGGCTCTCTCGAACACGAACTTCCACTTTACTTTAAAAGAAGAACAAATATTTTTTTTAGCAGTTGGACTGAAAACAACGAACAAAATTTGGCGCAAGTCTTTGCAAACCGTGTGCAAAATATCTTTCATTGTCATAGAAATCATATCGACCATAATATTGATAGTTAAAAGTGCAAACCTGAAAAAAACCATCAAATTCCAAATGTATTATCAATTATAGTTCAGCTTCTGAACGAAAATGATCACTTTACTTTTTTTCCTTTTACCACCTTTTATTGTTACAAAAAGTTGTTGCTATATAAACCTGCAGAGGTGTAATGGCTTACACAAAAATACACTTTATCGTTTAATCTATTTTTTTTTCTTTTGTTTTTCTTTACATTGTTATACCTCAAGGACAGAAATTCACTTTTGGCCAGCGCAGCTGTCACCTCTAAGCTTGCTGCCAGTTCATTTGATGACATTTCGTGTCATCTGATAAAATTTCAGCCGCCTTTTTTTGCACGGAGTGGTGTAGTGGACATTTCTTAAAGTTGGGTTGAGTGACTCGAAAATTGAAATTCAGACAAAAAAACTCTTTTCATTTCAACTTCCTATTTTTCTTTTTTTTCTTTTTTTTTTTAAAAAAAAAACTCTTTCACTTAATTTTCTAAGTTCATCTGTGTCACATTACATTTTTCACTTTATAGATAAAAATAAATGCACGAGTGTTTTAAAGCTGACAATTTGGCATGAAACTATTTGTAAGCTACACTTTCAATCTTGAATCAAGCGATGCATCTGATCTGTGCGGATCGGTTGACTCGAGAACTTTGAGAAGTGCACCATGTCTGACCAAGTGTCACGCTTGAGAAATTTTTAGACATGCAATTGTCCGTTAAGTGTTACGTGCAAGTCACACAACGAGTGATGAATTCACTCGAAAAGTGTGCCCATCACTTTCACTTGCACGCCATCGCCTTTAAACTACCAATTCACATCGTCTTTAAATCATGCTCTATTGTCCATGACAACTTTAAATCGCCAATATATAGGAAAAATGTGGCCTATGGGTTAAAATAAACATATGCTTCAATATATCAGCTGGCTATGATATCGAACTTGTCTGACAAATTTTCTAAAATTCTTCAAAATTGTGTTCCACATGCTTTCACGTGAGTCCAAGCTATTGTAATAAGTAGTTTTCAAAGACCCTCAAAGTATAAGAGTAAGATTTCCACCTGATAGGAGGATTTTCAGTTTGACTTATGTTGTTCTGAGTTTGAAATTTTTATTTCATTTTCTTTTTTTATGTTTCTAGTTTAAAACATTTTTTTATTGAACCAACAACTCTAATAATTCTCAGTTTGCTTATGTGAAAAGAATCGCAATAAATAACAAGGACACGAGTTTTGTTGATATGTGACTAAAGTAATAAAATATGCCACTGACGGCTCTCCTATACTTTTCCGTAAGGGAAAAAAAGCACAAACTTGCACATTTCTTTTTCCATTTCCTTTCGTCTGCATGTTGTAAGATGATGGGGTACAGGCACGTGACTACAAACGTCAATGTGCATTTTACAAATTTCTCGTGACGCGCATTCTTTTGTTGTCCCTTCTCGTAATAAAAGCCAACCACCAATGTCATCCTTTTATACTTGACTAGACAAACATGCAATTTATAATCCACTATAAAAATTTGATCAAAAAATGACAAAAATTTATTGTTTATATATAAAAAAAATTATTATTAACTAATTAATTTCTAGTCTAGTCTAGTCTATATTAATCCTAGGTCCCATATATCAATTACTTAACCGTTACACAACTGCTATTTCACCGCAGTAGTCCTTGCTCAATCGCGGCCTTCGGTATGTTATAAACAAGGTGCAGCAATTTTGTCTAGAAAAACTCCATTTTACTGGAACCTTTTTCATGTACTGCGAGCAATTTTCATACCCCACACTACAGATTTGGGTCATGTGCCCCATTTTTACACATTGATTATATTCGCACTTACTGCCACGTTTGTTATGGCAACACACATGTGCTCCATCATTCACACTTAACGATGATTCATATGAAATGTTACTAAATTACAACTATGAACCATCCACTTTCTATCTATCTTTGGTATCTGAGCACTTTTTCACTTCAGATTTGCTTTTGGGAGTTTTTAACAGAAAAAAAATGTTGGAAATTGTCTCATCTTTCTTCCTTTCTTGGCTTCTCTTTCTACTTCTTGCAGCTAACTTATCACTTGCGTTTTGTAATGCAAAAATAAAAAGTCAATGTTTCCTTGTCAAGTATTTTGTTTCTTTTTTACGGCATAAAAACACTATTTTTTGTATTTACTCAAAAAAAAGTTATTTATTTCCTTTTGAATGGGCAATAATTTCCAGCTTGTCCAATTCCTACATCCTCAAAATAAAACTTCCCTCCAAAACAAAAACATCAAAAAACGAAATAAAGCAAAGGTGGTTCACACAACTCGAGAAATAATTAATGAGAACACATCAGTAATAAATTAGAGCAGAAACAAGACGAGATTTAATTCGAGTGAGGAATCACAAGATGATTAATAAAGAAGAAAAGACAAAAGACTGAAAAGTGAAAAGCTTTGTCACTCTGACCTTTCGTCTCTAGAACTCGGGGTCAGAAAGGTTAATAGTGAGCTTTACCATTCCATCTCTTCGTTTGACCTCGTCACACTCGTACAAATCCAACAAAGGCTCGTGTTTATTTGATAGTGGCTTTGAACTCTCTCTGCCTCTTCTAATAAGCAGATGAGCAAACTCCAAGTGTTTTTTACCACCCGCACTGAATTAGACTGTTTTATAATCGATATAAGGAAGCTTTGACCCCACCGTGCGCGAGCCTGACCGCAATAAAAGCCCATTTTGCAACTTCACGCTACAGCTTTTGAGGACCCATCTGCCCCATTTGTGTGTTTCTTGTTTGTCCATGGGATGAAGAGAGGAATCTGGAGACGAGCATTATTGGCTTTCTTGACATCCGCAGGAAATTGCAGACAGTGAACCAGAACCCTTGTCATCAGGTCGTAGACCCGGCTACATGCCGAAAGAGGTTGCAGCAAGAGCTGGTCGATGAGATGAAATGGGTTTATGCGAAAAACCCGAAAGATCATTTTCTTTTTTATACTTCCTACTATAAAATTCCGAAATTGCAATTTGACTTAATCATGTTTACAACTTACCGACTCAATTTTTCAATTAATAAATTTAAATTAAATTTCCACTTTAATTTTTCCATAAAAAGGAAATTTCCAACCTGAAACTTTTATGCGAAAAAAAATAAATGTGCGCAAAGTCAATTTGTCCTTGCTGCTGTAGTTTAGGCGACAAGCATTCAAAGATTCACGTCTTATCTCGTTCTCAGGAGGCAAATGAGAGATCCTTGTGTGAGATATGTCAGCATTAAATCCAGGAAAGTAAAAGACAAGGTGGGGAGATTTGTGTTCAATTAAGGCTATCTTGTTAGTACATTGCAGGACCGTAACTCCTCTTTGCAATGGAACTGTCTTCTAAATTATCTCCTTCACATGCTTGTTCTTACCCCCTATCCTCCTCCCCTACACTTCTTCTTTTCCATTTATAATGAAGAATGTAATTAATTTTTTCTACGTCGCGACATATTTTTTAAAGCGAAAAAGTTTCTAAAACAAAGGCAAATACTATAACTGCAAATACTGTACTTTGATATGTTTAAAACGGTATTAATATCTTCCTTCCAGTGTTGAAAATTTGCATTAAGTATTACTAATTTAATAAACATAATATCAATTATATACTAATTAATTAATTAGGTAAAACAACCATCCAACCAAGCATATCTGTGGTACAATTCCTGGTTCGCATCTGGTCTCCCAACATTTGTAAATCAAAAAGAATACCAGTTAACCATCTGCTGCTTCTTTACATAAATTATTAAGCTCATGTTTGTTTCTTATTACGTAATCATGCCCATTACAGTAGAATTCGTAACCCAAATACAGAAATTAAGAAAACTAGTTATTAATGTTTTAAGTGTACAACTTTTTTTTATATTATTCATATAAAAAAATTATTCAAATACTGCATTTTGAGATTTATTAACAAAAAAAATTCAGTATTTCTTTTTTCTTTTTAAGACCTTGCTATCTGTCAGTGGTCTAACACAATTTGTATTCAATTGTTCAGGGTTATGCGCTTTCGGTTGAATTGGAAAGTGGTTCGACTGGCATGACATGCTAAACCATATAAATCGCTATCAACCCATTTGACTTACTCTGTTGCACCAGAGCAATTTTTGGCAAAAAGTCAGAATAAAAATACGACAGATGTTCCATTTGCAATCGTTCAGATGAATGAAGGCAGTGGACTTGACTGCCGCTCACAAAGTGTCAACCACTACCTAAAAATTCCATTCATGGCGGTTCTTTGACTTTGTAATTTTTCCTTAAAACCGAAATGTCACGGTTTTCTTACAACAAAATTCGGTATAAACAAAATTTAAACACGCATATCTCATGCGTGTAAATGTTTTTTTTTTTTAGACAAACTCCAATTTATCGTTAAAAAAATACATGAAAATTTTCTATTAGATATGTTGACATACTTCAAACGTTTCGACTTATTCAAAGTGCTGAATGTTAAATTATTTTGTGGTGTGTGAAGCTACTTCACTGTAAATGCGTATAACCATTTTCTCCAAGTATCTCTAATTAGATTCCAGTACATTAAGAACAAACTAAGAAAAAGCAGTTCCCTAGAGATTGCAGTCTTCACGTTCAAAATAATAACGTAGCAAATGGCCAAATTGGAGGTAAAAGTGCATTATTAAGTTATTGCAGTTCATAATAAAATTTGCTTTTAAAACTAAATGCCGTTGTCAACTTTGGGTTACTTTGATTACGTAGAGTACTCATACATTTTAATACATATAAACAAATTAATGAGATTACCCAATCAAAGTAAAAAATAATAAATTTAAGCAATTTATAGCTTAAAATTTGAAATAAAATAATATAAATGCTTACCTCGAATTAGGAAAAATATTTGTTGATGCGATAAATGTCCTTGAGAGTCGAGCAGTGTCAAGTTCAGTTCATTACTTGTTGCTTGTGGTATTGCATTGCGGTAAATGAAATTTGCCACACGATTGATGGCCTAGAGTCACATCGACCAGGCCTATGACATTCCTAGTTAGTCACTAAAATGATGCAGGTATCTGCGCATAAATCACTCGCACCAAATATGAAGTTTCCTAATGGGTTGCATCTCGTGATGAGTTACCTGATGAAATCAAAAAATACAATCATTAAATTTACTAGAATTTATGTAAAATTATAGCTAAAAACCTGATCAAATTTCGACGATTTTTTCTTTTAAAAAATTAATATCGAACTTTAGCTTAAATCAGTATTTAAAACGGTTTACGACATCACATTTTTAATTAGTCCATTGGATCAAACATTATTTAAAACCATTAAATAATTTTTCAGGAATTTTTTGAAAAACATTAAAGGGTTAAATTAATAAAAACGAGCAGGCGACAATAAATTAAACACCCCCTTCGTTTTATTGATTTCCCCCTTAAACTATCAACCCCAAAAATATTTTTTCCCCTTTTATTAATTACATGCTTCCCTCCAAAAACATTTTTTAGTAGCCCATTCAGTACATTCAGATGCCCGAACGTCCTATAAAATTTTTTGATGTGAATTAGATGTGAAGATCTGATTTGGATCTGATCTGATTTGGATCTGATCTGATTTGGATCTGATCTGATTTGGATCTGATCTGATTTGGATCTGATCTGATTTGGATCTGATCTGATTTGGATCTGATCTGATTTGGATCTGATCTGATTTGGATCTGATCTGATTTGGATCTGATCTGATTTGGATCTGATCTGATTTGGATCTGATCTGATTTGGATCTGATCTGATTTGGATCTGATCTGATTTGGATCTGATCTGAACCTTAATAAAGTTCGAACCTTAAGATCAGAATAGTCTGATTCGTATAACAGCGAGACAAAATCGAGAATTTGCGCAATTGTTACCAGATGTGACGGAAACCCTATACTGTAGGTGCATTCAATTTGATTTAGATAAATTAACTTAATTGACTTAACTGCTAAGTTGACTTAAACTCATTACATGTGACGTTTTTGACGTCATAGTTATGGCAAATGACTCGCTTAAGGTAATTAATCTCACTTAAGTTGTGTTCAATATTGCCTGAATAAAATTCTTAAATGTTTAGTTGACTTAAAGTGACAGGATATGATGTATTTGACGTCATATTCATCTAAAACCTCCTACTTTAGATATCTTTACTTAAGATATGAAGTGGGTAACTTAACTAAAGATGTCTGAAGTAGGAGGTTTTAGATAAATATGACGTCAAATACATCATATCCTGTCACTTTAAGTCAACTAAACATTTAAGAATTTTATTCAGGCAATATTAAACGCAACTTAAGTGAGATTAATTACCTTAAGCGAGTCATTTGCCATAACTATGACGTCAAAAACGTCACATGTAATGAGTTTAAGTCAACTTAACAGTTAAGTCAACTAAGTTAATTTATCTAAATCAAATTGAACGCACCTATTATATTTAACATAGACAGAGTCAATGGAAGTTCCATTGACTCCGACATGTGCATGGGGAATACCAACTGTGATGTCAAAAACTGCGCCCTTCCAGCAGCGGCCAACAATGTCCTCACCAAGCTTAAATAACCTGCAAAATATCTGATGTCGTAAACTCTTTAAATATTTAAGGACTTTTCTTAATGGTTATATATTCATTTTGTTACCCCTTTGTTCTAAGCGTATTATTTCCTCTAAAAGCTTCATCTGTTGTTCGATGACAGTCATAAAACTGACAAAAGATTAAAATATGATATTTTTAAATTTGATACCTATACAATTAATAATCATGTCAACTTATATTTTTTCTCCTTCACGATTCTGAAATTTTATTAAACGGTTTCTCCATTTTAAAGCAAACTGCGTTAAAGCTGATAATTCTATTAGCTTTCAAAACTCGGTCACTTTACATCACAGTAAAGCAAGAACACATAACAGTCCCGTGTTGCTGTCATCCATTCTTCCTGCTAGGAAGAAAAAGATCGTGTCAAGATATGAACCTTGTCTGATAGTTGATGCCTGATCGAGTAAGGATTAAATGGTAAAAAAATTAAGTGCGCGATCATTGTTACTCAAAGACCGTAAGATATTTTAAATTCTTTATAAAAAAAATTGTGTTGAAAAATTAATAACGCTAATACCTGCAGAAAAAGTACATCAGCTATCTGTCTAAACGCTAAGTCACACGATATGACATACAATAACGTATTATTGTGTTATTCGGTTCTTTAATCGTTACTTTACTAGCTGATCATTGGATAGTTGAGTCGCCATATTTAAATAAATATGGCGACGCTGTAACTGCAGCGCTACCTCGTAATAAAAGAGCAAATGGGAAAAAATTGTTTGACATTACGGTGGCTCGGTGGGCCCATAAGCCATACTTGACTACCCTAAATCCAAACAACTACATCTCATAACTTTGGCAGTTAAATAGAAAAAATAGAAAATTAGAATTGCGGTAAGGGTTTAGTATGTGAAGCAAGTGTTAATCCCCGAGATTAACCCGTCTAAAAGCTGTGGTATTTTAATACGAGCATAACAGCATTTAATATGAGCATCAAAATTAATTAATTTGCACTGTACCGGCTCAGTTTACTGGGGAAAAAAATGTCCAATTTGTTGTAAGCACGAGGCAAGAACATAATGGAAAATTTCTCTTTTGTTTTTCCAGTAAAAGGTTCTATCTTTCTCTTTCCAAGTGTCATTTTCTCAGTAAACTGAAGCCCTACACACACCACACTTTTTTTAAGTGTAAGATTGATTCGTTAAAATTGATTTTTTTCCCCGAAATATAAGGCGTTTTAGCTTTTGGGTTCTTTCAAATATTGTACAGGAACAAGAATAGCAGTAATTGGAATAAAGACTTCTTTTTTTGTCGCCCATTCAGCACAACTGCAATTTGCTACTGCTAGACTGCACGTGTTGTTTGCTTCCTCAAGCGGGATTATAAGTGACCTTTTCATAATAACTGCAGTGAAGAAAGTAATTAGCAAAAAACAAAGCTAAGGACTTTACTGTTTGTTTTAAAAAAAACTGCTTGTTTTACAATTTCATTTAATTTGGCTTTGCACATAAAATTCAAAATTTTTAAAAAAATTTAAAAAATAAAAAAATATAAATGAATTAAAAATCCAAATCGAATTATTGTATTAATGCAGGTTAATGTACTATATCCCATCCACACGTATAGTACTGATGTCTCACTCCTAACTCCATAAAACTGCAGTCTTCTATGGTATAAAAATTTATAGGAGCAGTTTTGAAATCGCCCATTGACAGATGCTTCCCTCAAACCAATAATATATCACTCAACTCGTGATGAAAGAGTAACCTAATTGATTTCACTTGAGGGCTTTCATATATATATCAAAGCCCGCAGATGTACAATGTTTCAAAATGTAAAGCAATGACTTGTATTTTCAAACCCTCTAAAAGGGATTGTTATACATTGGAATCAGTACGGTAATGTCGCCTTGAGAACGTTTTTCTTTTTATTACCATTTTCTTCTGTTGAAAATAGTTGAACGGCACTCAGCCTTTTTCTATAGCAGATCTTGACTGATGTGATGATGTGAAAACAAGTATAAAAGATTTTCGCCGAAGCGGTGTAAATTCGAGACACATTTACATTCAAAATAAAGTGGTAAGAGACACGAGCTGCACTTTTTTCTTTTATGCAAACGGTTAGAAAAATGGCTATGTGGGTAATATGAGTAGTTTTACTAAATTATATGTGCACGTCTTGCAATATCAGGGCTTTCTATGCCAGATGTTTCTTAAGAGCGGCTGGTAAAATGAAAACCGCACTCCCACAGAGATAGAAACCGTTAACGGAGACTTGGCAATTTTATACGTCGTGCGTGTTGGACTATTCATATTGGCTGTTTTTGGTCCATTAAACCCAATTAGACTGCTTTTCTTCTCTTCTTTACTTTCGTTCTTATTAACAAATAAAAAGAAAGAAAAAAATAAAAAGATTTCTGTGTATAGGAAAAGAAAAAAAAGAAAAAATCGCGAAGTAAATCGTTTCAATTTTCCACTTTCTTTTAATAAAGCATTAATGATAATTAATCTCTTTTTATAATTTTTTTTTTGTAATAATATTTTTCAGTTCTCAAGTAGTAATGCATTTCAATTTCCAAATGACAAATATGTTCATTGAACACATGTCATTCACTGCTGCCCGTCTTGTTCCAACATTTCCAAATTGATTTTAGAGCCGCTGTATTTCTTAAAGTATAAGACGATATGTGAATTTGCCGATAACTTCACAATACAAAGAGAAATTAATTTTTAAAAAATTTCATATTGGGAACAGGTTTGTTTATCACGGTTTACCAATTCATTCAGTTTTCTACCTTGTTCTTGGCAGGTAACTTATACGTATTGAAGCCAAAAAAACTGTGAATTTCTTTTTAATTATATCTGCCATTCACCTCTTTTTAATAAAAAATAAAAGTGAGGAATGTTATCAAATATCCAATAAGTTTTGAAACAAATGGCATTTAAGTACATTTCTTTCGGCCCTCTCTTTTATTGTCATTAGCAGTTTTCACCTGCGTGGTTCCTTCTTTCTTTTTAACACCATTTTGAGACAGCGAGTCCATTAGAACCCTCTCTAGAGAACATTCCAGATTCAAATTAGTTCTTCATGAATGCAAAACTTTTGCTCTTTGCTGGGTATGTCGTTATTGTGCCAATAAGTATCCCAGTCTCCTCTCTTTCCAACAGCCGTTACCTTATTTGCATCTGTGCATGCCATCAAAGTGCCTTTGCTTCAGCTCTTCTTTTTCACTTTCTTCCCCTCTTTCTATCTTTAATACTTAAGTTTTGACGATGGTGGTGATAATGTGTTCACTTTAGCCTTATCTAATAAACCCAAATGTGGGTAAGCCTTGGAGAGTTCACCCAAGTTATCAGTTTTCTTAGTATTTGTTTTTATATATATTTTTAACAAAATGCCCATAAACATAAGTGGTTCATTGGTCCCTAAATGATTTAATCACACTAAGTGAGTGCTCACCTTGGAATATCAAATTTTCTATTTTTCTATTATTTTTTTTTTTTTTAAATACTGCAATATTAAAATTTATAAATAATCAATCAATAATGTTCACGTCAAAATATCATAATAATCAAATCATTCAATTAAATTACAATATTAAAATATTCTTAAATCATTAATGCGCTTGAAATTCACGAGCCCATTTTTTTTCCTTGACTCTTTATATATTCTTACAATTTTACATGAACTTTATGGGCATGGTTTGCCAGTAATGGCTTTTCATCTCATTTTGTATGGTGTTAATGCAAGAAACTCGAAGCTATAAGGTCAACAAGAGCCACAAGATATGCGGTCAGTTTAATAGGCAGCGACTCTAATTGAAGAGCCGTCTTGTTGTCCTATCTGTTTTTGTTGTGCCGAGAGATGACGAGTTTGGATGTCCCTTCCCTTTGAGTGCCCCATAAAAAGGAAAGAGCTCGTGTATGTCGCCCAGTTCATAAACGTCTAGACGTTAAATCAAACATGGCTTGCGCATCTCGATAAAATGTGCCTGGTACAAATCATGGCCCTCATGGGAAGAAAAAGGTGGCAAGAAAGAAATAAATGACACTGCAACCAAATAAAATAGAATCTATTTCTTCAGCAAAAATGGAATTGGTTTTGTAAACGATTTGTATAAATTTAACGCTATATTTCTTTTTATCTACAGGGGAGGTCATTGCCATGTTGGATGGCATCAACGTGACTGCTGTATTAAAAAGAGAAGCGCAATTACCTTGCAACATAACACCACCTACTGATAACGATAAACCTCATTTGATCTTCTGGTACAGGGAAATATCGGGAAGCCCGTTTTACAGGTGAAATCCACTTATTATTCATAATTTATAAAAAATATTATTATTTTTCAGTTTTTTTAATTATGGAGTACATTAAAACATTGTGAAAAACTTTTATCTTATTTACATAACATATTGGATGTTGACTGATTATTTTTTTCTTTTAAATAAAAAACCCCAAAAATGTCTACCAAGTTACATTATTAATATTTAAAATGTATGAAAGCTAAAAACAAGCAAATTGGTCGCATGTTTACTCTATAAGTGTACTCTTCATTTTCTGAAAGCTTTTGCTAAAACTGATGTTGACAAACAATCAATTTGACTCTGTAGTGTAATCTAAAAGCAATTAGATTTTGACCAAACTGTATTTACATATAAAACCAGGATACCGTTGATCGTTTAATTAAAAGATGTAATTAAGTAATGCTTTTCCAGAATGCAAGATTCTTCCTCCCAAGTAGACAAATTCGGTTAAACGGTCACCAAACATTTCCACATTTAAAGAAATGTAGGAACGTTGCAGACTTACCTGTTTTACGAGCCAGTGTACGTCTACGATCAATAGTCTATTTTCTAACTGCAGACTCTATGCATAAGAATATGAAACCTGACCTCAATTTTATTTCGAGAACTTTACATTTGTAATTTGGAACTTTTTTTATTATTATTTCCTCTTATCTTTATTTATTTATTTTGTCATTATGTGACCGGTAGAGGTTCCGCACTAAACCGCCACTGGTCACGGTGCTATTATAGCCCAATGGCCCCACCCAATCCTTGTTACAAGAATTGGATTGGTCCATCATGGACCAAGGGCAGTGGAGAGCCAAACTTGATGGCTGGCCAAGAGTTTATTCTACATCATCATATGGACTGAACTAGCCGAAGAATGACCTTCAACATCCTAATTACCTTCATCTAACATCAGAGTATTAAACCGATCTGAAACGTCATTAGGAATAAAGCACTTACGCGGGATTAACGATTTTTGATGTATAGTGGGGACTTATCTCAGAAAAAAAAAAAAAAATTATACAAAAGTGAAATCTCGACGACCATGTAATCGGGTCAAATCGATGTAAAATTCGTGTTTACTTCTGGTTTTGCAGTTTGGATCTTCGAGATAAACCTTTAGACTCTGGCAAGCACGTTCTAGGAGACGATGTGCGCAACCGGATGGTATTTCGCACGCAGCCTAATCCTGCTTATTTGCTTATCCACGAAGTGGAAGAGAGCGACGAAGGCAGCTATCGATGTCGAGTGGATTTTCGAAGTTCACCAACGCGATATTTCGTCGTTAATCTTACTGTTATAGGTTCCTGACATTAATAAACTTGGCTCAAATGACAAGATTTGTTTTAACAATAAAATATCTCCACAGTTCCGCCTATATCCCCATCCATTTTGGACGAACGAGGTTTAGAGCTGGGATCTGTCGTGGGGCCTTACAATGAGGGTTCAACTCTCTTCATTTCATGCGAAGCCAAAGAAGGTAAAAATTATAGGCCCATTAACTTGCAGAGTAGACTGGAGCATTACGCCTTGATATTTATCTTAATTTTTCTCATGATCTAAGGTTGGCCTCCGCCTGCTGTTACTTGGTGGCGAGGAGATATCCTAATGAATGGCAATTATGAAGTGACCTCTTTGGGAATTGTTCGCAACGACTTGGTAGTTCCGGCTTTGAGTCGTGAGCATTTTGGAGCAACTTTCACTTGCAAAGCGTCCAATACCAATCTCACGAAACCGATGGAAACGAGCATAAATCTGGATATGAATTGTAAGTTTGAAATTGATGTACATGTGGAGAATGGTAAAGCATTTTAACGAGGCAATTAGCATGTTGCTGGTTTATTTCCATAGAGTAAAAATGAATGGGGTGTAAAACGTTTCTGGTGTTCACATGGGTTGGAAATGGGTTTTTCATATTCAGTTTTATTTGCCGAGCTTAATGACCGTCAGGTGACGGATTAAATATGGCTATTCTCATTCTGCAGGTAATAAAAGTTAAGAATTAACCAACAAAAAGAAAATGCTTTTTTTTTTATTATATTTTTTTACACTCATTTTAATCTTTACCAAACTAAAACTCATTACAGTTGAAAAAGTTTCTTAAAGTGGCACTTAAATACACGAACTATAAGTATTGTTCCACTAAAACATTGTTCCCTAATAATTATGATTGATTTTCCTATTTATGGAACGTAAAAGTTAAAAAATAGTTTACAGCATGCATTTTAAGTATAAAAGATGTTTGTTCAAACAAATTACATGCTGTAGTAGCACCTGCTATCTTTGCCCTTAAAGAATTGCATTTATGCAAATTAAAATTCATTTTGCGAGAAAGAACAACTGTAGAGCCTCGCAACATATGCCTGAGAAAACAAAAATTACAAATTTACAAGGTCTTACTTTTTTAGTAAGTAATTTAAAATTTTTCGCTACTTATTTAAACATCAGTGAGTCATGGGACAGTTTTTATTCACATGATCACTTATAACAACCTGGACACAAGCAATGCAGGTGAAACCACCCACCAAACTATAACCAAGTTTAAATTAAACTTTAATCTATGGAGGCCTTTCGATCCCGAGACTGCAGTACACGTCCGGGGCCCTGGGCTAAAACTACCATAAGGTGACACTGCTTTCGAAGCAGATATTGCAAGTAGTGGAAATAAATTGCGCTATCTTTCAGTTTTACACAAAAACTACGTACAAATGATGCACTAAAGCAAGCACAACTGCTGCTTCATCATTAATGGACAAGAATGGAATAAGAACATCAGCCATTACAATTTATTGTTGAAAACGTAGATTTTTTTCTCAGGCATATTACATGATAAAAAGTTGTATCAAAAGTACGTGTTCCTAAAAAAAATACTGTATGCATATTGTTTTTGACTTTTTGTCTTTGTTTATTTACTCCTAACTTATTTATTATGCAGGTTTCAGAAGGATTATTTATATCTGTGCCTTCAATCGGCTTTCACTTTTTTTCTTAAGTTCTTAATCCATATGCAGTATGAGGATAAATTGCTCGTAATAGATATGAGCTATAAACATAAAAAAGCAATTCACTAAAGCTTGCTTTAAAGCTTCTTTTGTTCTAGTTCTTCCTTATGTGCATTTTTTTTCCTTAAAACTAATCTAGAAGTACCCCACTTTGAAAAACGAATGGGAATGAGTAAGCATATAGAATAACATTCATAAAAAAACTTTTTAATTTTTGCAAAACGAAGAAGCAGTGAAGAAAGAAAAACATTTGATATTGAAATTAGATGGTAGAACATAATGAATTGTGACACCATTTGAAAAACATAATCATACGGAAGTGCATTATCGCGTGCAAAGAATAACATTGATGATTCATGATCACGAGACATATTGGATAGGATGGCGAAATTTCTAAAAGGAAATGAACCCAACTGTGACATAAGGGAAAGCAAAAAAGCAGACTATTAAGTTGAGTAAAATGACATTTTTATACAAGTTGTTTGAAATTTATGATGTGCTAATCCATCGACAACGTCTACATCTTGGCCAAAAGAGGACCTGTTGGCATTGATCAATTGATACAGAAAATAATAAGTAATAACATAAATTAAAGTGAGAACAAAAGAAACCCCTGCGAACTCGTTAAACCGGCAAAATGAAGATAAATTATAAATAGAAATCAGTATATAAAGCAATCAAAAAAGGAATATATAGTGCTTTCAGTCCGCATTTCTTATTTTTATAATATTTTTCCAATAAATCATTTTTTTTTCTATTACTTATATCTAGTAAAACCACTCGGTGTTAAAATTCATAGTCCTCGACGTTCGCTTTCAGCAGGACGACGTTACAAATTGCAATGTCGTTCTTTTGGCTCTCGTCCTCTGCCTATCATGGCGTGGTGGATGGGTGATCAGCGACTTAAAAACACAGAGGAGACAACTTCAAGTGATGAAAACATTACTACCAGTGTCCTGAATTTTAAACCAACAAGTGCTGACTATGGCAAATACCTGTCTTGCCGTGCAGAGAACCCTGCCATTCAAAAAAGTGGCATCGAGGATGGTTGGACCCTCGACATTCACTGTAAGTCAATTGTCAATAATTTTAGTAAACATCAATTTTTTCTCTCTCTCTCTCCCAGTGCAGCAGTAACATGAAAATAAGTCTTAAATTATTCCCTCGTTCTCATTAGAAAAAAATTTGCAAACTAAAATTGCTTTCGACTTTTTTTCTTCTCTTTTCTTTTAAAAAATTCACATTCAATTTCTTTAAAGTGTAAGAGTACTATTTATTGATTCTTCGCAATTTGCCTTCTAGACGTGGAAAAGTAATGAAGTAATTTATCAAAGTTGTTACGGTTGAAGAAGAAAATGGAAAAAAGATAAAAAACAATTTTCTTTTCAGACATTGAAAATATTACAAAAGTGGAATAAGAAAATGAATAAGAAAACACTGCTAGAGAATTAATGAAAGCAAAAATCTTATAAGCCTAAATTAATTTAATAAAAAAAATAATAATGGGTTACATGGAGTAGTAATATCAGATTAAAGATCCCGGAAAAATAATTTAAAACGTTGAAATAAAAATAGGTATATCGCACGAATTGGACATAGAAGGATTTTTTGATAGTCTAGTCAGTCGCTTCGAATGAATGTGAATGATGGTGATTGGGTGATCACGAAAGGATAAAAACGGCTTCTGAAATTTCTGATGGAATCCAAAGCTGGCCTTCCTTCAAGGCTGCATAGAGCCATGTAAATGTAAGATGATGATAAGAAAATATTTCCATTGTCATATTAATAAGGCAAAGGCTAAATATAAAACAGGAAAATTTATCCTTTATACTATTAAGTTCATATAATCTCTGCTAAACCGCTTTATGGTGCATTTTGTGACTATTGTATTCGTCTTTTACTTAATAGTTATTCCCATTGTGACACTGGAATTAGGCCCATCGCAAAATAAAGATAACATACACGAAGGAGATGATGTTTTTTTCGAATGCCGTATTACTGCCAACCCTTTTGCACATGCCGTAGAATGGAAATTTCAGGTGAATAATTCAAAAGTTGAGTATATTCATTTTTTTTTTGTATGCAATGTGTTATTGAGTCACATCTGTGACGGCGAATAACTGAAAAATTGATGGTCAGCAGCTTTGCAATGTCAACACATGTCCGCAACATAAAAGACGGAACGAAATAAGGTCCTTTTTATTTTTACACAAAGAATATTTACAGACTCAGTCTTAAAATTTTAGTTGCTGATGAAGTGCAATAAATTTAAATAGAACTGTGCCAACTTTACGACCGAATAGTGATGGGTTTATATGACGTTTTCGAGCGCAGTTGTGTAATTCTGTTGAGTGTGCCAAATTGAAAATGTTTCTATCAGTCGAATGCAGCAACTGCTTTACAGTAAACCATAAACCAACAGTCGGTGCCATAAAGTTGTTGATGTATTTAAAAGACTTATTTATATGTTTGGTCATGAAACAGGATTTTCTTGTCTAACTTAAGATTTCCAACCAATCCTTGTTTATATAGTGGTTTCCTATCTGTTCCTCTCTTTAACTAGAACCAATACCTAGTGAATAATGCTACTGCCGGAATTATTATCAATAACCAGTCGTTAGTAATTCAGTCTGCACAAAGAAATAGCATTGGATCATATAAGTGCATCGCCATCAACTCAGAAGGTGAAACACAAAGTAATGTCTTCCAATTGCGCGTGAAACGTAAGTTAATGACTGCTGTGATTATTTCCAAAACTAAGGTCGTTATTAAAGGTTAAGTGAAGTAGCAGAACATTATACTTAATGGAGAAAAAAATCGATGTAAAATTAATTATTTACTTGTTATTATTTCTTGATGAAAAAGACAAGTAAAACTTTTACTTACTTTTTCCATCGCTATGAGTAAGACTTCACAAGCTTAACGTCAATGTGTCAGATACAGTTCTTATACAGTTGCAATCAGAATTAGACAAACATTAGACAATTAGACAACAAAAAACAAGTTTCAGGGAACACAAAGTGCCGTAAAGATGACATTCTCTTTCTTTCTAAGAAAATTCGACCAATAATTTGATTGTTTTTTACTAAGCATATAAAACTTCACTCTATAATTTAAAAAAATTACTAGCAGTTCACTTAACCTTTAAAAAATCAATGTATAAATGAGATGACTTAAATGGAATTATACTTTCAGACTTTCCCATTTGTAAAACAAACCAAATAACCAACTACGGCGTAGCGAAGAATGAGGCAGCTCACATTCTTTGTCAGGTGGTTGCTTATCCAGATAAACTAACTTACCGCTGGGCCTTCAACCATACATCCCATCGAATCCCTTCAGTAACCAATGCAACAGAGAGCACTCTCCTGTTCATTCCAAGATCGGAACTGGATTTCGGAACTCTAATGTGCTGGGCTACAAATGAAATTGGTACCCAAATAGAACCTTGCTTTTATCACGTTATAGCTGCTGGTAATGTAAAAGAACGTGATAGGAACTGTAGTTTTCCACAACAAAACATCCATTTCTTTTAGGAATCCCAGACCCCGTATACAATTGCACAGTTTATAATGAAACTGAATCTTCATTATATGTTGAGTGCCGCGAAGGATATAACGGCGGGCTCATGCAAAATTTTATCTTAGAAATAAATAATGCCATTACGAGAGAGGTAAACATTACTTTTACTTACACTGTCATATATTTAACCATAAAAAAATGCATTTAATTTATTCAGCCACGTATTTCTCATAATTTAGTAAAATAATGTGTTTACATTAAAATATAAACTTAAAATATACAAATTGTACAATTTCCTATTAGATTTTACGAGTCGCCGTTGCTATTTTCGTTTTTATATTCTATTATTTAGCTCAAATGGACATTCACCAATCCACGTCCTCTTTTTTATGTGAGTGGTCTGCAGTCAGGAACTACACTGACATTAAACATTTACGCTTCAAATTTAAAGGGGCGCAGTGAACCAGTAGTGATGAATGCGCGCACACGAGATTTAGTTGATAACTCTGAAGGTGAAGTTTATTAAACAATTATTTCTATTTTATTCTTTCGACTAACTTTTTCTTTTCCAGATAATGGTATTTTAGCCCTGACTCCCATTTTAGGAGTATTAATTGGAGTCGTTTCAGCTTTGTCGATAGTTGCCATTGCAATTGTCATTATTATGCGGTGCAAAGTTACACAAATCATGAAACAAAAACGCATCGAAAGAGAAAAAGAAGAAAGGTAACTAATAATTTATTGTTTACATATGATAATTTTGCGAGTATGTAGAAATTTATGAAATTCTTATTGATGTTATGTTGTTGATGTTATGTTGTTGATGTTTGTTTAATGTATAGATCAAGCATTCCTTTGCGTAAAGATGTGGATGAAACTGGAGATGGCGATGAAAAGTGCCCGGATTTGATTCCCAGTAGCAATAGCAAAGAAGGTATGTTGCTCCTACATTAAAATTATTTTTCTTAACTTTTTTCTTTTGCCATACTATCGTTCTTATTTATTCTCCGCATGTCAATAAGATCAAGAGTTCCCTCCAGTAGAAGTTAAGTGTCTACGCAATCAACAGAGTTACTCTCAAAATCCTTATCAGTTAGAAAATTCACTTCCAAGGCAAACTCATTTACCAGCACATACCATACGAAATACATCAGATCCGGTCCAATATCATAATGAAATGAGTAATTTATACCAAATAAAAGAGGTAAATTTTTAATCTATTTACCAATAATTTTCTGTCGAGTTCGTTTAAAATAATTGATAATACGCGATTATACAGACCGAATCGACGGATCAACACCCCCTGGAACAAAATCCATTAGAACCACTTCAGTGGTTTTCTCCTGCCCACAAAGTAGTCAGTTGGAAAATTCCACACACTTCTTATGGTCACCCTGAAGAGGATGTTGAAACTCCACTTATGTCTAATCACATACCCCTGGTACATACCCATTAATACTCATAAACCCCCATAAACGGGGTCTAACCTATTCCGCGGATCAAATTAATTTTTTTGTCCCTAATCCGCGGAAAATAATAAAATTTAATAAAAATAAAATAAAAACATATCCCTAATCCGCGAATCTTAAAATAATTAAATAGGAATAGGAATAGGAAATAGAAAATAGGAAATAGGAATAAGTTAGACCCCCTCATGGGGTCTAACCGGATCTCTAATCCGCGAAAAAAAATAAAATGATAATTATTCCTAATCCGCGGGGTTCCCAATTCGCGGGTCCCCAATCCGCGGATTGGAATTTAATTTAAATTAAATTAATAAAATTAAATAAATTAAATAAATTAATTAAATTAAATTTTACAATTTTTAGGTTGATCCCTAATCCGCGGAAATTATTTTTTTTTAAAAAAATAATTATTTTTTTGGTGCGGTATGGAGAAGCGAGCTTGTTACCTAAATTTTGCACTTGTATTTTTTTTTTTTTTTTATTAATAACTAAAAACTACTTACTAATAAAAACTTATTACAATTAGTTGAACATCTTGTTAATGTGCTTTGCTTTTTTCATTACTGCTCTGCAGACATGGCATTTCAACTCCACATTAACTTCTACTGACTGGGAAGTTTTGTTATCTGCATTGTTGGCTCGAAATGATATAATAAAAATATAATAATGTTGTTGATAATAATACAAAATGTCGCCGATTAGGGATCCGCGGAATAGGCACCGCGGATTAGGGATCCGTGGATTTAAATTATGTAAGTTTAAATTATTTAATCATTTTAAGATCCGCAGATTAAGGATATGTTTTTATTTTATTTTTATTAAATTTAATTATTTTCCGCGGATTAGGTACTCCGCGGATTTTTTGTACCCGCGGATTAGGCATCCGCGGAATACGTATTTAGACCCGCTCATAAACAATGTAAGTTCATATTTAACAAGATAAAATATTTCTAGCAGCAGTTTGCAAACTCTTCACAACGGACCAGTGTCAAATCTCCAATGGAACTGTCGCACTTTTAATGTTTAAAAAATAAAAATAATTAGAAACTTAGAATTATCGTTTCAAAGAAGACCTGATAGTGACACTCGTCTTTTGTTTTCATTTCAAACATCAATATCCATTGAGTTCACAGCTGAACATGACAATTTTATTCAGTGTTACCATTATCAAAAAGGTGTTTATTAATTTTGTACAAACAAATCTATTTCTTGTACATGAAAAAAAAAGAAAAAAAAACTAGTTGTAAATAAATTTTTATCCATTTCGTAAACAAATATATCAATGATACCGCATATACAAGTGAAAGTTCCATCGCTATGACGATGACAAACGGTTCGCACTAAACTATGCGTGTAACATCATCCTCATAGTTCATTATCATTTTGCCGAGTTCCCTTTCGCAATAGATTTCTGAAAATATCCAATTCCCCACCGCTTTGTCCGCATTGTGACGAAACGTAAATTTTAATTTTAATAAAGTTCCAACTATTGATTATATTGAACTGTTTAAAGTCATCAACCTTTATTTCTTATACAATGCAAGAGTTAAAGTGGTGAAATCTTGTGTTTGTATATATTTCTAAGTGAGCTGTCAAAATACTGGCAGATCTTTTGTACAGTAAATGCTAGGATTGGAATCGATTGAATCTTTCTCCATTCTCTTTGCTGTATATAGTGGCAACAAGATTTTTCTATTCTCTCGTCATTTGTCGAGCCGCATACTAATGTTGCCGAAATAAGGTCGAATGTTGTGATATAACAGTTTATTTGGCACAAAGCTGCCAATTATGGAAGAGGTTGCGAAAAAGTTAACCTGTAATTACGTTTAATCTGACAGCTGTGAAGATTTCATTATCATGCGCTTTCTTTGTCAACTTAGTAACCACATCTGATTTCGATCATCTTGGAAGAGACGATTGTGGTCACATGTGTACAATTCCTAGTAATTTCTAGACTAAAAGAAAAAATCATAACGAGCTAAATTCGAGCGGAACTTAAAGATGAACAAAATCTCCAAGTTCATTCATTTACTAATTATTATCAAGAGTTCAGACCATAAAGGATCACTTATTGATGAAGTTTAATAGTGCCATCACTCAATTTGCTGTCGCTTTGATTGATGCAGTTGGACCAACTTTTATGACTACTTTAAGCCAAACATCAATGGTAAAAGGTCATCAATCATCACGAGAAAATTGGATTGTGGTAATGGACACTCACTGATGTGGTCAACCACATCTCATCTCGTTCCCCAGAGAAAGCACCTGAAGTACACGATAAAAAATTGTCAAAAAATTAATGTAAGACATTATCTAAAAATTTATTCTTAGACTTAAGTCTCATTTTTCCCACTTAAACAATCAGAAAATTTAATCAAGAAATGTAGCATGTTATTCCCCCCATGACCAATTTAAGATAAGTAATAGCAAAAGGTTGCTTGATAAATATTACAAAAATTAATATAATAATAGATTTAGTTTTTTTTTTTTGTTGTTTATACTTTGATATTTCAAAGCAGACAAAATCAGGTAACGCAAACATTCTTTGTGGACGGCACACCTGACTATTGAGGTAAAAGTAGATTGTGCTTCGGGGCGATCACGAGCAATAAAGTGAGAAGAGAGATTACTTTCGTCTCGAACTTGGCATTTCAATTTCGGAGTGTGATTACACCACCCAATAAAATGGCTGTCATGTCTGATAATGGTACCATCAATATTTATTGGCGGGGCGCACGACCCTAAATTAAAAGGTTACTGTGTTATCATTATAAAAACTAAATTTTCTGATGTTTATAAATGACGATTAAAGTTCACGTGTGGTCGATAATGCATTATTGACAAATTGATTAAAAGTAAACAAATTGTGGTCAATTACAGAGCAATATCAGCATTTGATTTGCAATAAACACTGAAATTTATCAACTAAATTAGAAAAATATAAAACTTGTTCGCCTTGTCACTTTTATTTGATGTAATAATTTATCTAGCTATTAAAACGTTCCATTTTCTCCATAGAACAATTTAAGTAAAAAACTTTTTTCGACTTCCATGTCTTTTTTTAACACTATGTTGCAACTTGCTTGCACTTTGGCTGCAAGGAATGCTCACCAGATAATGAGTTCTCGTCTATGAATGGATTGGAGCAGCTGAGGCACAATCCCTCCAGCTTCTAAGTAATCTCCGAATAATGAGGCGGAGTAGCAGCTTTCCTTCCCGCACATCAAGTTTTCACCAGCAGCAATTCATCTTTAAATCAATAACTGTACATCAGTAACTATACAAAAGGAAAGGATTAGATTGTTCGACTATCAGCCATGTAAACTGATCACTTCAATTCTGATGCGGATATCAACTAAACGGACCCCATTTGTCTTGACAACCCTAGTCTACGTTGCATAGAAATAATAAGTTTTCATCCTACGAAGAAGAAAACAATAATCTCATTAAATATCTCCTTTAAAATTTGTACCATATTATTTTATCGATTGACGATTTATGCAGCAAACCACGAATGATACACATCCATGTGGTTAACATCATTGGCTGCAGTGGTTTCCAGTTCAAGTAGGTTTTGAAACTCGTTCTTACATTCAAGTTGATGACCATATCAATCATCTGTCCAGCTTTCTTATCTTTCGCATAGATTGTATTTTTTTAAGCGTGGGAGTAATTTTGATGAGGCCATGGCGTGCACATTACCATTTGAAGAATACTTTGAAACAACATTTTTTCAGATTTTAGACTGCAGAAGCCCTGAAAAAAAGAACTGATGCATCATTCACTATTGCACTCTTCTTGTTCCTATCTCCCCACAGGCCGAACGTCGCTCCAAGGGCCAATTTACACTTACGACAGCCACTGCACATTTCCTAAGGGACATTTCATATTGGCAGCCTAGGGGGCACTGGGGGCGCTTGCTCTACCATTTTCTATTGCTTCCTATCCAAACTCTGGATTGATAAAACACAGGACATGGTCTGTCGGATGATAGACATTCAAAGGTAATAAATTGTACAGAAGAACTAATGTTCAATTTATAACACTGAATCGTTTGATATTGATTTTATTTATTTACTTGTAACGTTGAATTTTTGCATTTACACTAGGCGCATTCAATTTATGAATATCGACATTATATTGTTCAAATAAAAACAAATCTTTGCTTCTTACTCTGGATTTAAACAATAATCTCGTGTAGCGAGTAAAAAAACGATCTCCAGAGTTTAAATCGCTTTTACACAAGAATAAATTCTCGTCCAAATGTTCGTGCAAATAGTTTTTGAACGTGCCTATTAATTTTTTTTTTTAAATTATGACATTTTATACATCCAGATTGTAAAGAAATACAAAAAAGCTATTTTTTGATTAAGATTCGCCTTAAACAACAAAAATACACTTTTAAACTATTGACAATTGTTTTATTATTGTTCCATGTAACTATTTCACTATTGTGTTACATAGCCCAACTATTTTTTTATTATACAGCCATTTCATAGTTGTAAACAAAATAATGGATGTGTCAAAAAAAAATTAATAAACAGCAAATGTATGCACATGGGAAATACAACTACTTTGTCAAATTGATTTTTGAAATGTAATAGCACAGCTTTGTGGATGAAAAAAAGTACTCACCTGTATCACTTCATGTCTTCATCCTTACTTTCTTTTCTATTCTCGGCTTCTTTTGGATCGATGCGAGACAATTCCTCTCGCTTTCCTCTATTCTGCGTGTGTCGGTTGAGCGACCATCAAATGCGGTTACCTGCCCTGTAGGCACAGCAGGTATTGGCATCTATTTTGTGCAGTGAACCCTTTGACTCGAACATTTGTTCGTAAGATCAGTTTCAAATGAATCATTAAATGGCCTAGCAAAAATGCGCCACAAATTCTTGTTTCCGAAATCTAAAGCAATCAGCTTTAAGATTTCTGACCCAGCAATAATTAATTTTGCAACTTTATTGCACATTTTTTACCATGCATGCTTCAATTTCTTAATGTACTGTTAACTTAATAGAACTGAATAAACATCAAATTATTATTAGTGTTGCACTAGCCTCTTCTTATTCACTCAGTGTTGCTGGTTGATTCTCTCGCTTGATCTGAGATCGTGATTTGTCAGTTTTTTTTAATATTATAAAAATGTATTAAGATGCCTGACGATGAAAATCAAATAATTCAATCTTGAATTCCCTTTTCCTCAAGATAAAAATGCAAAAAAGCAAACAAATTCCGAGTACAGATTGAAAAATATTTGTCTTAGCTTAGCAAACAACAACATTTTCGATCACGTGTAGTTCCAAGATATTGCATCAACATACATGGTATAGCAATTGGCAAATACTAAAAATTAAAAAAAAAGAAAAAGAAAAAGAAAAAGAAAAAGAAAAAGAAAAAGAAAAAGAAAAAGAAAAAGAAAAGAAAAAAACACTTTAAAAAAATGTGCAGCACCAGTTTGTAATAGTCTACTCTGCATTCTCAATGTGTGCTCGGAACAGCACCTCACATGCTTTGCATTTTTCAAGTTTACGCTCCTCATTCTTTATGGAGATTTGAAAGCAAATCGCATCCTTCTACAGAGTCCATGTCGCCTTTTTGTAAAGGCATGAAAAGAAGAGAGCCTTGTGTTTCCTGTCGCGTTTTTGACTTCGATCATATTTTCCTACCCTCTTTCCCTCGGTGGTCATTGAGAAAAGATGTCTATTTTACATCAGCTGGATGCGCTATGGATTGCCATTTCATCAGATAGAAAAGAAAAAAGACAGAGAAAGAAGGTGGAGCATTATGTTGATGCAAAATTGAAATTCTTTACTAAAAGTAGATTCTCTTACAAAAATGCACTTAGGATCCCAAGAAGATTGGATGTTCAATTGCACGTGTAGGCGGTTGCACGGCCCCCGGAGCGTGAGTTTTTCCTCCCTCCTTAGTTGAAAGTATCCGTCTCGCTGGTATATTGATATTATTAAGTCATTATTGGAAGGCGTTTTACTTTTGAATTAAAGGAAGAGGGTGGAAAGAAAAATCGAGCCCGTTCCTTGGAGATTCATTATAGTTTGTTGCTGATGGCAAAAGTTGATGAGATGTTAATGCCATTTCATTTTGCACGTACCTGCTCTAGAATTAAATTAAGTTAAGCCTGATTATAATGCGTTGCTTGCTCTTATGTACAGGGCATATTTAAATTGGCACAATATTAAGTGCAGTCATTTACCTGTAAATCAAATCACTTTTATATAATAGTAAATGCACGAGTTAAGGGAAGTGATTTTCCCATATTTTTAATTTTTCTAATAGAGTTTAAAATACATGCCAGATGCACTTTGTTTTCTCTCTTTCATAATTAAGTATCTATCGACTTTTCATTTAATTATGTGTGTTGGTCAGTGAGTGGATTTGGCATTTGACATTGTCAATTGCTTATTATTATTAATCGATTCTTCAATCGATTCAGCAAACGTGATGAAAGATTTGCGTGTCTCTCTCTCTGCTTGCTGCCATTATCATATTTTTAATTCATAAAAAGAAATTTCTTTTTTTTATCTCGAAAAAAGAAATGTTTTCCGCTTATTTATTTACGAGAAGCGAATACAAATCATTATTTCAACAAAAAATAGCAACAAGCGTTTAAAAAATATGCAACTAAAACAATATTCACAAATATTTTTCATCACGACATACCAACGTGACATTTCGCAAATAATAAATAAAAATTCAATTGCTCACTAAAAAAAAACGTCAATTACTTTAAGAAAACGTTATTTCCCTTTAAAACTAAACGTGGATTTGGCTACCACCACAAAAATTCCTAAAATTTCTCCACCTTAAAGTGGACATTAGCTCTCATGTTGAAAAACCTCATTCCAGTCGATCGACTAAACCATAAGCAAATACTCTAACTCCTTTTTTTATTTTCCTGCAAGTATACATATTCTGCGTCATGTGTTCAGAATTGATTATTGACTTGAGATTTCGGTAAACACATTGTGATCTGCTGGAGGACTAACTCCAATACCGTATAATAGCAATTTTTTTTGATGGGATACTCTTTCACAACACGTACTCATTGCTTTGATAGCCTGCGGCCACGCAAGCGGTGTGGAAGGTTCCTGTATCCCAATCCCCTCATCCCATCCATCATATATTCCTCCCCGGACGAATCCTCCTCATGGGAAAAATATGCATTGATCAATCTTCATTCCAAGTGCAGAGTATAGTAAGGGTTCCCTGAAATCGCTGGCTTCATCTCAGAAGCCTCCAAGCACGCGCTCGCCCCACATCAGTACCTGGAACCCTTCAGGAATTCCGTCTAAAAATAATAGCTGCTCGTGAAACCTCGCTAGAATGGGTTTACATTTGCAAAATAATACATATATGCACACGAATATCGGTGTTTACATTTCAAACTAAACCGTTCTCCCTAGATCATAACTTTTAAGATTATTCGGTCTAATTCGCGTCAACTTACATCCACCAGTGAAATTAATCTAATAATTTTACCCCTCTGCTTGATTCGTTTGTTTAAATCTCGTGGAAGGGGTTTGATTGACCATGTTTCAAAGCGAACCATGCCATCATTTGTAACCGCAGGAGCAGTTTAATGGCTTCCTATGTTGTTACTTAATGTTCTTTGTCAGTACAGAGGATTAATGATGGGTTGTTTGACTTGATCCCACCAGTCGAAATGCCCCCTATAAATGACTGCATCTAATGGTACGTGATGTTTGTGATAATTATATTCGTTCTGTTCAAACTCTCATTTCTCGACGAATCTTAATCGCCTGAAAATTTAGATTAAACCCGGCCCGATATTGGATTCGAACTTTGAAGGTTTTAAATTGAAAATTGGAAATCCATCTTAGCAACTGACAACTTGAAAGACTTTCACGTGGTTTTAAACTGTTTCTTTATTATTAGCTTTCCTGTCACGCACCCTTCACATCACTGTTCTCCGTGTTTAGTCTTTAATTGGTTTTAATTACGCCAACTTATCAATTAAGAAAAGCAAAAGTCAAGTCAACTCTAACGAAGTAAAGCTAATCAATACATTACTACAATATTATACATATTATACACAAGCAAAAGTTTATCATTACCAAGGTGTTGAATAATGGTATCATTTTTTACGTGTTTAGGTAACTAACTAAAAAGCTAACGTCAACAAAAAGACTACGTACCCTCATTAATATGGTGATTAGTCTTATTTATTTCAAACTTGTTTGTCAATAATTTTCATCAACAACACTTTAATTTTGAAATTAAAAACGACTACTTAACTTTTTCTAAAAATAACTTTGTTGTGAAAATAAATTAACCACTGTGTCAAACTCCGTAAACAACATATCCTTTCAGCTGGCTTTTATATTATATCAATATGTACATGGGCACACGTGCTTTTAAACTGGGGGTCACAAAATGTGCATGACAGTTAAGCACAAACAAGTAGTAATGAAACAAAAGGATGATGAGAAAGAAAGAGCAAAGGCTAGCATCTTATAAGCGACGTAACCTAATCAAGCCAACCTTGTCTCCGGCCACAACTTAACCCAAGCTTATTCTAGTACATCAATAAAATGCACAACTCTAAGAAACAAGACATTTTATAATTCTACGGTAACAAAAAAAAATAATTCTTAAAGTAAAAAATATAAACTTTCTGCGCTATATTAATTTAAAAAAATTAAAATTCTACAATCCTTTGATCCATACAGTAAATTTAATCCCTCTGGAAGATAATCTACAATTTTTTTTAATTTCATAATTGTTTAGCTTTAAGTATTCAGTGCACCAAGAATGTTCTTTAAGCAAAGAAGCAACTGCGAACGAGATATCCGGCCGTGTGGAATTGTTGACAATTAAGAGACGCAGTTCATTACCTACGAGTTAGTTTATCGTTGCCACCTTGTGGAAATTGATGTAGAGCTTAGCTGCGCTACACCAAAATAATTTTATTTTATAAAATAATTTTCCACGATGAATAACTACACTATTGTATATACAAATAAAACTAAATTAGATTATGTACAGTAATGTAAAAGTTGTAAAGAATAATGCAAATTTTCAGGATTAAAAAAATAACTTTCCCAATTGTTGTCTTGAACATTTGAAATGCTGACTAATCTAGAAATTCATCCGGTTATTCCGGTAGCAATAAATTTCTAGAAATTTCTATATTTTCTGGTGATGCTCCAAGAAAAGTTTCCATGCATAACTATGGTCAAATCTAAGCCGTTTATATAAAACCAGTAAAAAAAATCGAGTTTTTAAAATTGCTTTAAGTGTTTTTTGCTTTTATTTTATGTTGAGGTTTGCAACTTTCATAATGTATGCATTCTTTTAATTCCGGTGTTTTTTGTGTTTTTGTCGAAAGAACAAGGAAGTGAAATCACAATTTACAAAACATGAAATGAACGTGTAAAACATGACATTTTTTTTCATTTTCCAGGGCATCTAGTAATATACCTCACCTTAAAGATTAAAAATAAAACTCAACCTAAGAATGTCCTATGTAATGAGATACGTGGTGTAATGAAAAGATCACGATGTCAAAACCAGGCTATGACTAAAGCAGTAATTAGTTGAGGTAAAACTATTAAAGATAAAAAATATAAAAACCATTCAAGGGTTAATTATGAATGCAAACAAAATTAAATACGAGTACTACCGTCACCATAAATTTCCTGATTAAATCAAGCTGAAAATGCAATTTTACAGAATCCAACAAAGCAATATAAGCTACCTTGCAACAAATTGACTTTTTCTCATCAACTTGCACTTACCTCCCGTATATTTTTTATACAGTATAACAATTTCCAATTGAAACCTGTAAAATTGGACTGACCTTACTTGTTGACTATCCAAAATAAGAACGACGTAATAAAAGCAGATGTTGTTGACAAGACTTGGGGTATTTCAGTCTGTATCTCATCACAGTTTGATTTGAAGTAAGAGCGGAAAAAAATTATAGTGCCTTTACGATCGACCACAAAAACAATCGGAAAACAATCTCTATCCTCGATAACTAAAATAAAGACTCTTTAAAAAGAAAGAAAGGCTACTTCAAGATCAATTTTCAGATGTATACGGTATAATGTATATAAAAAGCGAACAAAAGAAAAGAAAATAGAATAAATGTACACAGTAATTTGGTTTTTCCGTCTTTCTCGTCTTATTTGCTCGATACTTTGTGCTCGTGGGGCATAGAAGTTGATTAAGTGTTCCAATGCTTCTACTGGGTAAATCACGAGAATTCTCATCAGACTTCTCGCTTGTTTTCTTATTTCTTTTCAACACTGATCATTCTTTTCTCATTACTGTTTATCCACGAAGATATAATGTCCACAAAAGAAAATAAATTTCATCCAAGTAGTAAAACTTTTTCTTATATTGACAAATGTTTGGTTTTATCTTATAAAAAGACGTTAAAAATAGTTGAAATCACTAGTTTTAAGAGGGGGGAAACGGGGGAAAGTGATGGAGTTTTATAAATAGATTTGAACACCAACATGGAGCTACTGACGATCGAAGAATGTATAGATGTTGAAAATAGGAAATAAGAATAGATCCAACTTAATTTCCTTTACACTGATCTAATCTATATGAACATTTGCACATAAAAATAAATTTAAACCCGAGATTTTAAACCAGATACGGCCAGAATTTTATCGACAAACATGTCCGTGTTCTTTCCAACATGCACGCAACATTTTAGTTACTTCCTTCGACTAATTGCAAACTGTAATTAAAATAAACTTAGGCTTTTTCAAATACTTTTGCCAATCATAAATTAAAGTTAACCGCCCGATGCCTAATAATGTCAACTGTGGTCCACGTCCTTCCATGTTAAACCAATGGGGATAAAAAGCTTTAGGTTTCAGAGGGTTAATAAATTTCAACCAAAAAAATCTATTGCCTCTCCTTTTCCTTCTCCTTCTCTATTCCAGTAAGCACCACCACTCACACAACAATCGGATGTCCTCGAAACTCTTCAGATAATCACAAAAATTGTTCAAAAATACCCTCATCATGTTAAAAGTTCCCAATAATGATGTCTCTCTTGGATATCATCATGTACTTCAGCGATACAAAAGAATTTCGTTTTCTATACAGTATATTCTCAAAAACTCTAAAAAAAAATATATATATTTGTTATATCGAGGTTTTCGCTTCAAGCGAGCAGTTTAGCATTTTTCAAGAACCTGATGTTTATATCAAAATAACATACCAAACCATTTGTCAAATTTCACAAAGTTAAATTAACAATTTGTCATGCTGAAAATTTAATGACATTCTAACATTCAACTTCTTGTTTATTTTAAAAACCGAGAATGCATTTATGACGAAGACAAATAAGCCTTTATAAAGCCATTGATGATATTTCGAAATATTTTTTATTTTTTTGGCCCATTGAATAAAACAAAAGAGCAGACAAAATAGATATTTTTACACGTATGCTTTCCCCTTCCTTTATGATACTAGCCATAATATAAAAAGTAAACCAACGGTACTTCCAGTATTTTTTTTTTTTTACCTCCTTTAACTTCTATGACTGATTACATTTCCCTGGCATCTCTCCAAACTCAATTTTGTTTGTTTGTTGGTGCAGTTAATATATAACATAAGTTTTTAAAACGTAATAAAAAAATAATCAACGTAGATACAGAAGTCAAATGCAGCCATAAACAAACATCAAATTACTGCAGTGACAATTAATAAAGCAACAACCAAAACAACCATAAATTTGGTTTACGTTTAATATTTCCACCAATAATTCTTTTATTTGTTTACTTTTGCTGCTTTTATTTTATCATGTACTGCATGCAAATTCATTAATCACTCAATCGATATAATTTAGTGATCCTTTCATCTTGCTCTTGTAACATTCCCTCCCGAGTGTCTGTTTTTAATTAAATGACCGGATAATGGGATTAAATTAGATTTTTCTCATCAATATTTTGCGACATACGAGGATTCCGGTTTCGTCAATAACAAAATAACATCTAATTTATGCAAAGATCCCATTTTCTCAAATTAATTGTCTTTGTTCCTATATTTTAAATTAGTTAATTTTGTTGTGCTACAGGAGTGATGATATGCGATTACACAAACAACGTTTAAGTACATAAACATTATCGGTTGTTAGTTGCGATCCATTTGATATTCATGACTTTAATGCCACGTGATCAAAACGATTTTTCATATTTCTATATAAAAACTTGGAATGGCATCAATTCGGACATAAAGCTGCAACTGCAAGTCTTAAAGCAAAACTCCTCTTTTCATTGCTATTTATGTACAACGGGAAATTCGATATTGATTTTAAATAATTATACACTGATTGATAAAAATTTTATCACAACCAAAATTGGATTTGATTAAATGTAATACAATTAATCATTCCCTTTAGACCTTCAAAATTCTACAGAATAAACAAAATCTATTTGCTTAATAAAAGTTGAAAGTAATATGCAATATGCACTTGGTTCACTAATTATTTTTAGTTTGGGCACGATTAAGCTTACGTGCCAAACATAAAGATAAACATAAACATTTCTGTTAATTAAAGAACACCAATACGAAATGGTTAAAAGGCGCTTCATGAAGCTTCACTAGATCGAAAAAAATATTTGAAAACTCCAAACCGACTGGGGGTCTTAACACACAACATTTCCTCCAAATGAAAAAGTTGTCCAATAACATATCAACTTTAAACGTGCTAAAGTTTTCAGGATAAAACGTCTCCTAAAGTCTCGCATCACATGATTCGCAAAAAGCCTCTTATAATGGTTGGTTAGTTTCTAAGCAACCCCTGTAAATGGCATCATGTTGAGTCGTACACCAATGTGTTCCCTTTTCTTTAATAAATTAAAAAGTGACTCACAAAAATACATCCCCCGCTGTGAGTTCGAACAGTCATTTAAAAACAATCGCAGAATTCACGTTATCTAAATAAACTCACTAACCAAACATTTGCTGATTGAATAATTCATAGAATTGAAGTTACATATCTTTATGCTGAATTCACAGGTCTAAAACTGATGAATTCCGTTGTTCATCACCTTTAGTGTACAAGTCTAGTTAGAAAGACACATACCTGAATCCAATAGACAACTTGACGTGATGTTCTAATTGGAGTTCCATTTGGGGTTTTTGTCTGTTAAAAAATAAAATAAAAATTACTCGAATGATTAGTGCATTGTTTTAAATTCATTAACACATCTGATAGAACAAATCTGTATTCTTCCTGCCTTCAATGTTTGTTTTATTGCGGAATAAAAAAACCCTAAGTTCGAGTGAATAGAATTACTACTTGTGGGAGTTACTTTGCTTCGGAGACTTCATTTTCCCCCCCTCAATTTTCTTCGTTTCAATTGCATTAGCTCCCAATATTTGAAGAGGGTAAAGGTAATTTTGTGTGATAAAAAAATCCGATTCTTTTGTTTTATGCTGGAAATGAAGATTAATGATGAGATGGCAATCACTTTGCAGTGTGGTCGCCGTTTTACTTTGCCACAGTCAATCAGATTGATGTGTGGTGTAACCAGCGGAAAAGTATTTAATGGATAATTAACAACATGTCGTCTGCCCTTGCGAATGAAATGGCAATAAGCTGATAAAAATATTGAATTTTATGTTTGTGGTTTCATCTGTATATGAAAACCTAAAAAAAAAAAATGGGAAAGAAGTTGATTAAATTTGCATAATTAACAAATTACATTACATTTTTTGAAATGTTTATAACATTCTTTGAATAAATTCAGCGGAAATTTTTTTCGTTCGACTATTATCGACATTCCTCTGGGGTCTAAATGTCGATTTGCATAAGAAATATGCAAAGCGTTTATATGGAAAGTGGATATATTCACTCACGTTTTGCTTTTGCATTTTTATAAAAGCAACGTTTACTCGGGAATCGGAAAATTGGTTTCTCACAACTATTGATATGGGCCTACCGCTATTTCTATTTTCTTTTTATGGTTCTTAATAATGCAATTTTTTATTCGTTTTGTTTGAATATATAAATAAAAATAAAGCGTATCGTTATTGCAAACTGTGGATAAAAGAAAATTTAGTTATTTTTTATATTATGCAACAGAAATCTGTTTGGAATCAATTGAACACATCTTATTTCAAGGTCTCAGTTTTATAACTCAAGTTTTATAAATTGTAAAATTTTGAAAATTTAATATTAAAACATTCTAACTCAACAAAATTAACATTTTATAAATTTTCTAATTAAAAAACAGTTTAAAAATTTAAAAAAAAAATTTAAAATTCAACCCAACTCCTAAAAGTCATTTTTCTATCGATGATGCAAAAGTGTAATGAAAAAAAAAATATTTTTCTAAATGTCTGACTTCGAATTCACTTATATTTTAACCAATCGAATAAACAAAATGTCATATTCGTTAAATCTAAGATTGTCACTTCAATTAAATTTATTTCTCGACTATACAAACAAATCAAAATTTTGAGCTTGAAAATATTACATCTTTTTTCTCAATGTCAGAATTTGTTTTTTTGAGAAAAAGAAAACTGCCAGTTGTGCTAAAATAAAGTGCTGATTCAAATTGACAAGTTGACAAAAAAGAACAAGAAAATGCACTGAAGTTATCGTTCAGTCCTTCTTCTTCAATTAAAGTGTTTGGGTTCTAAACTCTTTAAATTAAACCTCTTTAATACAACCTGTCAACTTCAAAAACCTTTCGAATGCCATTCTGCCTTCTTTCACTATTTCAGTATAATGTCTGAATTTGTTCGCTCTAATTTCGACTGATCCGTATTCAGATTTTCTTGCTGTCTCAATCAATCGGCTAGTGGAACAACCAATCTTAAAAGCACTTTACAGTGACGGTACTGGTCTTGTTGAAGTTTATTTTTCTTCATGAGTTTTTAAACTCATTCCATTCACGAGTGATAAATTAACTTCTTTTTTAACAACTACTTTTGAGTAATGCAAATGTTTCCTGAACAAACAAGCAAATCGACTACTTCATTCTTAATGGATTCTCAATTGATGGAAAAGGTTTCTTTCAGCTCCTTCAATTTGATAGATAATTAAATGAAAGTAAAGAGTAAAAAACAAAAATTAAAAAAACAAAATCAACCATTTTTTTTAAAAAAGTTTTTGCCTCTGTGCCTTAATTGTCTGCCTCGTTAGAAAGAAAAGATTTAACTTGGAAAAGTTAGCTTTTCACTTGTGACGACACTAATTTAGTAATCGTCTGGATTGAAAAAAATTTTTTTAGGTTACTAAATACAATTTCCCTATGTGCAATTTGAAAAACCAAATTTGGCTTTAAATGTAGGTAATGACTTTGAACCGAATCAACTGATAAAATAATTAAAATTCTATAAGTTTCCGCTGTAAAATTTTAAAAAAAATTATTGAGTAGGAATAGTATTGAATAGGAATTATTACCGTATGTGTGACCCGCGTCCCCTGTCATTGGATCCTGTCATGTGCCCACCACATGACCTTCGTTTGCATATCTGTATTTTACTACTGAGTACTTGCATAGTTTTAGTTACCTTGGATACTTGGACCTTTGACCCACCTGTAGCACTTGTATTCATTTCGTACTCACAGTAGATTTAGAAAATCATTTCACTACGGTAATACTAAATACCCATTTTCTTGTTTTGGGAGGCCCGATGCAATACAAATGTCAAATACAACAGTAAAATATGATCTTCCAAATTTTTAACTTGTGACCATGGTGTATTTATCGATCTGTATGACCTTATTATCTCGATGGACGGTAGCGATACCTTTTTTCACTGTGTGATTTCATTTCAAATCGGAAATCCGAATTTGAATTTTACTGAAAAAGAAAAAAAGTAAACGTTAAGGTAAAGGTTTTTCATTATGCGATTCCACACACAAACCTCCTTTGTGATTCAAATATCGAGTTTGTCAAACTTTCACGCGTGTTTAATTTATTCTATTTACCTTCCGTTTCGTACTTGAGGTGTGGCAAAAAAAATGTAATTATAAAAACAGACTGCAAACCGTTTGATCCTTGTCGAAACTGAATTACGAGAACCGTAATCAAAAATGGCTTCGGCTTGAAGAAGCCCGAAGAATCCCATGACCTGTGACAGGAAATGAGGATGACGTTTTATTGTTGAGAATATCCAATTCCGGCGCCAATTTTTCCCGCTTTTATTTAAATCGTGTTTTGAATATTCAATATTTTTACCATTAAAAATTCAAGACTTTGTTAACTGAATTAAGCGGTAATAAATTTTCACTTTGATTAATTTCTACAAGTAAAAGTATTATTTTAAATAACCTTAAAACTTTATTTTGTGTACGGTACGTTTTATGTTGTCTCAATTAATTAATTAACTCGACGACTTAAACAGTTCTAACACCTAGTTTTCCCAAGATTTAAAGAATAGTTTTCCAAGTCTTACAGTCCACATGCGGTATCTAATTCCGTCGTTGCCAATTTCATTACCAAAGCCATTTGGCAATAGATTAGAAAAGGGAGTAGTTTCTCTCAGAACGACGATTAACGACACCAGTTAATTAAATCAGAAAAGTGTAATCCGCAACTGTGAACTCACTCCCTCGATTGATATAAGATGTTTACAGTAATTAGCATCACCGTTGGACCCCATATTTACTTTAAACTCGCACGTACAAATCGAATACACTACACCTACATGGTTTTACAAACTTTTCAACAAGAGTTAAGTATATATAGCCTTCAGGTTTGCAAGTTTCAACAGTGACAAATATTGAAAATCTTTTTTGAGAATATACAATGTGCAGAGTGCGGCACTGCATTTGAATCATTTTTGACAACTTTACCACTGGTCCTTCTTTTTATATATTGGATTGAGAAATGAGTGAAGCACTCTAAGCCTGAGGCTTGCTTGACACTCAGAGTAGCGTTGCTTCGTTCTTTGATGTCCTCAGCACACCTCCTGTTGATCTTGGCTCTGTCAGCAATGAGTCAGCACGGGGACTTCCCTTTTCTTGGTATCTTTCCTCCTACTACTTGCCAAGTGTCGTTCAATGCAGTTTTTTAACTTGGGCGTCTCTCTGGCATCACTGAAACTAAATTCCAGGCAAAGTTAACTTTAATTAGTATAACATGTATATTGCAGGACATTTTGGTGGCTCTTATTGATTGTATTGGATAAATTTTAAAGATTTTTTTCTTGAAAAGATTTTGAGAATTTGTTTTTCTAGAAAGATTTTGAAGATTTTGAGGATTTTTCCCTTGGAAAGATTTTTATTAGGTATTGTAAATGAAAAATTATGTCTAACATCCTTTCCAAGTTTAAACCATAATATAAATATAATAAATATAATATAATCTAATATAATATAATATAATATAATATAATATAAATCTCTCTGTGTATTGACAAATGTGAAATATTAATAACATTTTTAGAAATCTATCTCTTGTTGTTTTTATTGTTTGTTTGATGATTTTTGTATTAATTAATCTAGTACCCATGAACTATCGTTAGCATTTTCAGCAAATAATTATGGTATTTTATTGCAGGTATAGCTTAAGGCATTTGTCATTTGCCAACTGAATCCATTATTAGAGAAATAGGGTTCTTTGTGCATGTTTTAACAAATATTTTTTCTTTAGTTTGTGATCGAGAAAAGAAACTAACTTGGTTTTCAATCTGCTCTAATAACAGAATAACAAACCGAGAATTTTTTTTTATTCTTTTAACAATTTTCTACTCACTCCCCCGAGAAAATTACTGGATATAGCTTTTCAGCCAGAAATTAAAAGTCAACATTTGCAGTGCTGCAAGCAGTGGTAAGCGATGAAGCTTTGTATTTGAAGGCAGGAAAAAGCCTGCAGTACGAGAATTACTCATTGCCATTATTATTATATATAGAGGGTCTTGGCGACCATCGTTTTTATGTGCGCACCAGTTGGTTATGTGCAATAAAATGTTAGCTCGTAATTAATGTAGTAAAGTTAAAACCATATATAAATTCAATATTCGGGCGGCCGAATATTCAGTTGGCCGCATATTGGGCCGCATATTGAATTTTGACATAATTTAATCCTTAATGTCGCAACGATATTCGGTTTGGTGGAATCATATAGTACCGAATATTTAAAATATATAAATATATAAAATATATAAATATTCGGTATTTAATTTTAATTAACTTATCTTAATATATCAATCTTAATACTTACAACCCAAAAAATTTCTTAAAAATATCGATTTGAGCCATTTTTTTTGCAAGACTCTCTCGGACAAATTCCATTTGTTTGGTTCGCAGAGCGTCCATCTTGGACAGCAAGACTGGACGCTCTGCGCACCAGACACTTTTCCGGAAACCGCCTATGTCCGGCATATACTAAATATACTAGTGTACTAGTAATTTATTTTTTTGTTAGTTTTTTAGTTTAGTTTTTTTGACGGTGGCTGAATTGGTGCGCAGCCCTTTTAGTTTAAAAAAAATAAACAATTATTAATATTATATTGTAAAGGAGTTTTTAAAACCAGCTGTTGTTGAAATTTTATATACAATTTAACTGTGTGTGTGCGTTACATTGTGCAAACAATGCTACCGAATTTAATGTCAACAGGCTTCATTGCAAATAATGCTGCACAGCCTACTTTTCATAAAATTTGAAATGGGTGGGAAAAAATTGAATCTCTGCTATTTACTCATTTTTTCTGTTTCTATCAATGTAATTGATGTATAGCATTACTACATTGAGCACAATGCTCTCCAGAGTCGATTTCTTGATAACAGTGATTCCAAATCTTATTGCAATCATTTTGCTCAGTCGAACCCATTGGGGCCTAATCCTAATGCCTTATTTTCCGCTCGAGAACACGGTCAATAGTAGTTTAGTTGGTAGCCCTTATCATCTTCTGTATTTATTCTAGTCAGTAAGTTTTAGTGTAATGTTAACAACATATCAGATAAAAATTTACTCGTATATATAAGCTGTAATTGGTATTTCCTTAGCATATATCTATTTATTACCATATGATTTGTTCTAAATTTATTTTTGCAATTGTTTTATATGGAAATCATCATTTGTCAGAACTCATAAAAATATTTTTAGTAACATTTGTTATTAATCACTTTGCCAATAAAATGTGGTGAGAATTTTGATAAGACCCCTAAAAAAGTCACTTAGTCATCGATATATAAGATTTTATCCTCCATATGATGGATGCCCAGACACTTATCAGTCGTGAGTAAGTGAAATCACTTTGGATTAAAAGAAACTTCGCAATCAAAAAGTAGACTGCATATCTAACCTGTGCGTGTACTTTCAATTTTAAATATTGATCACAATTGATGTTTTCTTAAAGATAAAATTTACACAACAAGTAATTAAATTTTTACAAGTTGCAAAGAAGATAAAATAATTCTAACAAGTATCATTACCTTCATCCGTAGACCGTAAGCATGTTGTGTACATAGTGAATTTGATTGTAAATATCAGAGCTTAGCTTGGAAGTTAATTTGGTCAACGCAGGTGAATTGTTGGTGATCCATTTTATGAATGAAACGAAATTTACTTTGGCGAGAAATAAGTGAAGTGGATCGAGAACCCTAACTTTATTAGCTGCTTGAAAAGCCAGTATATAAGCAAGAACGAATATAAGACTGTAAAGGGATTTTCTGACATACATTATGAATAAATTACTTGTTGGTTTTTCTTTTTTCAATTTTTACATATAAGTTGGTGACTTTAATTACCATTTACCACACAACGAAACATTTTTTTACGTCTGGCGTGTGTAATGCGATATAAAGTAATTAATATTACAATATCATTAAAATACAATTTAAAAAACAACTGTTTTTTTATGTTTAGAAAATAATTGCAAATTTTTAATTAAATTGATATATAAATAGATTAATATGCAATTTGTCAATGTAATTTTTTTTTTTAAATTACATTTAAAGACATTAGTACTTTAAGCCATGAAACATTAAAGCTGAGATCAACATTTGAGATGTCCTCGTATTTAGCGGTTATATAATTATTGTTTTTTAAAGATTAACTGCAGAAGTCAGTTTCTAGTAAAATTATAGCAAATGGCAAAGGAGGGATTTTATGGAAACACTAGGGATGGAAGACATTTAGGTCTTACTATGTCGTCATAGCGAGCTTTGAGAGGTGTTAACTGCTTGAAATTATACAGTGCGCCCCTGTGCCAGAGCAGTCTTGCTTATCACAGATGTCATGAAGCCTTTCTTAACAGTAGGATTTACCCTGCATGTGGGTAAGTCCCCTTATCTTGCTTCAGTACAGATATGGCGCTGCATATAACTAACACCCATCCCAGCGGCACCTCAATCGAAAGGGCTCTAGGCGTGATGACGTGTTGATTGCTATCCGCAAACATTAAACCCAGGGAGATAACCTAGTAGCAACAAACCGCCAGCATGTGTCTTTTGTTGTCCGGCATATTGTGCATAACCAATGTAGCAACTCGGAATATGAGTCATTGTATGGTTCAGCTACTGCTTGAAGTACCTTATTCTAAAGTGTCACCTAAGGGCATGGTAGGAGAGATCTTTTGTTTTATTCTACTCTTGAGGCGTGAATTGACACAAACATGATGTTGAAGACCGCTCAAGCTGCTAATTGGATTAAGTTACATGTTTAAAGTTTTAGAAGTTATCATGTCTATTCGACACAAAAAAGGTGTAATTAGCTGTAATGTTATCCCGGAGTAAATACCTTTACTTATAATAGTTTTTTTACATTTGCAAATCATGCATTTTTGGCCTTAAAACGTGTTTTTTTTGCATTAGAAATTGAAAAGACAGATTTTAGTAGCAATTTTTTCTTACTAATTGGCTGGATTCACACATAAATACAAAAGTTGCCGCTAAAATGATGTTCAGTCTGTTAAAAAATTATACCATTCTACTATCCACAACAACCAGATCACTTTTATCATAATATCTAAAAGGACCCTCTCTCATTTGACAAGTGAAAGGCTTTTTTGGTTCTTTGCGAAGGTCATGCCTACAACAACCGTAGCCATAGCCACCTAGCCATTAAACTTTTTTTATCCGAAAACACAATCAATTTCCATTCTGATTTCCACAACATCCCACAATAGCCTTGCTCGTTTATGTGCATCAGTCAACTTGGATTTTCGATTCATTTTTGTACACATCACATTTAAATTTTGTTTTAACTTTATGTTGGGCAGAGTATGTTGATTTAACATTGTAACATATAATACTATTATTACAACAACAAAATTAAGCGAGAGATGAATGAGCTTTATTAACAGATTTTGGAAGAAAGAAAGAAAAGACAGAATGAAATTCTAAAATTTATATGTATCTTGAATTTTACATTAACAGTAGTTACAGGTCAAAGTCACATTTTTGAATTGGTTGGAAATAATTTTTGCGCCAATGTACAAATGAAATGAGTTTATAGTATTGTAGTGGATTAAACAGGCTTGGTCCAGTGCAAATAACATCAAAATAGGTTTAATATGAACGTCAGCTCGATTCACAACGTGTAGCAACAACAATATAGAAAGCGAGCAAACAATACAACGTATCAACAGCATGGCAACCTAAACGTGATTGTAACCATGTACACGCAACAAGTATGAAAATAGTGTTTTTATTATTTCCATTCTGACTGCAAAGATCTTTAATATTTCCCCAAAAATGGGTGATTTTATAATTTTTTAACAGACTATTTGATTGTAGCTTTAGTCTGTAAAGTCACTAAAAAATGTGAATCCCAGCCTTATATATTCAGAAAAAGTTTAAACTTAATGAAATTAATTGAACATAAATTTCTTAAGTTTTGAAGATATAAGTTAAAACGTTTATGAATGTACTGAATATACGTCGTCTAGACAAAAGTTTAGCAATTTTAAATCATTTTAAATTGAAAGCACAACTTAATAAGTGAAAGTAGGCGGTATTCCTTTGGAGACATGTAAAAATATTTTCTTTTATGCTTTTAGATTTATGGAGTGTTATGCGAAAAAAAGAAATAAATGAATTATAATTTTACGCAACTTGAGTTTCACAAAAAAAGTGTTTAAAAAAGGATTGCTTTTGTAATTATCATCCAATTAGCAAATATTACATCCAAGCTAACGATAAGAGATTAAATCACAAATGTGTGGAAAATTAGTTTAACCATAATTTTTCTTTTTTTGCATTCTCCCGAGGCACAGATATTTAAGAAGACAAAGATGTTGGACGTTGAACTTTTCTTTCGTTTAACACTTATTTTAATAGACATCCTATTATGTCATCTTTCTTACCGTCATCGAATTTGCGGGACGAAAAATCGATCAAATGACTGAAAATGGTGTTTGGCAGAAAGCGAGTTGCTGAATTCACCGATAACTGCTGACGCATTGGCAGACCAAATGCTCGACTATCATCGTCCTCATCATCGCTATATCATCAGTTACATCTCTTGGCGACTGCCAACACCACCACTCTTCTCACATCTTCGAGCCGCAGGTTTCTACTATTTTCATCACATAATCCATCTCTTTCTTATGCCTCTTTATTTGTGTGTATAGGAATAGCAATGCAATTTTCACGAAGGAATTCTTGGTTACTCTCATCACTTTGTATCTTTGATGGACACGTTTCCTACTTATACTCAATGAATAATGTATGGTGCAAGGTGAAATAGAAACATGGTGATTCACTTAAAATTGTGATTTAAAAGTTGAAAATTTTCATGACAGCTTTTACGGCTTTCAGTTCTAATGAGATGGGATATAAAATGAATAATTAACATTGTGTGTAATTCCCTATGGAAGAAGTTAACAGCAATAACTGTTCCTTTGTCCTTTTATAACAACTCATTTGTTATCTATCCCAGAAGTACAAAATGCGATAAAAATCCAAAGCCAATCAATCATTTATTATTCAAATGTTGCTATCTGTTGTAGTGGCTGTCTCTAAGCGACTTCCACCGTACTGTTAAATAATCTCCACTCTCCAGGCAGAACATAGCAACCAAATTCATTTTTTAAAAAAATATATGTGGATTATAAAAATTATAAAAATTATAAGGCGCTTAACATCTCAAGTTATTATTTAGCGTAATTAGTTTTGAACAAACTTCAAAGTCGACAAAAAAAAAAAAATGCAAAAATGGAAATTATTTCAAAAAAAAGTGCACGTAAGAATCATGTTCACATAATAAGGTTTTAATTTAGTTGAGAAATAACTGCACCTTGAAATGTGTTGAAGTTTTATGGCATCAGGTTTTCATAACTTGATTTTTATAGTCATATTTTCGGATAATTTTATGAAACTCTTAAGCCTCGATGTGGTCAGGTAATTACATTTTACATGCATTCAGCGAGCTGTGTTAAAATTGAGTACAGCAAATTGACCGAATCGAACGTCTCTGAGGATGTATGATAAGTCGAAACAGCAGCTCTCTCTTTAAAATTTGTGTAATTATACTTTTAAAAAATTTTTAAAATTACTTTTAAATTTCCGCCTTTACGGTAAACTGTTTTTACTTATGATATCATTACGTCGACAGTCAATGAATCGATAAGCGTTTTGGTCGACAGTCATTAGCTAGACCAGTGAAAACACTCATCTAATCGATAGGCATTTTGGTTCACCTAATGCCAGTTGACTTTTGTCGACCAAGTTCTAGCCAAGCCAGCAGTCAATTCAACTGTCAACCGAATGACTGTCGGTTTTTTTCCTGAAAAAAATTTTACGACTTAAATAAAAAATATTTTTAAAAAATGACAAAACCCATCGGCTTAAGATTATCGAAAATAGATTTCAAAAATTAACGTTATTTTTTTTTAGGTCAAAGGTTAAAGTTAAAAGCACAGAAAATTTTAACTGAAATAATTATCTCTACTTTAACCATAAATAAACTGCAAACAAAAAAACTTTAGTTTACTTTTTTTGGTTTTTGTTTATTATTTTTTTTTTTTTTTTTTTACACTCCAACTGCAAGCGCAATCAGGTATAAAATCACACGAGTTATGGTCTGCGAAAAGAATCTCGGTTTCAAATCAGAAATTCCTATACTGTATCCAGCCTGAATGCAAAACTGCACTTTTCCATCCGATTTTCTTTCCACAAGTGCAACCAAAGTCTGTACCGTATACGTCAAACCACCAGACCATGTAAAAATAATAAAATGTTACCTTTAAAAGCATTAATGCTAAAGAAACCGAGAAAAAATTGCAAAATGTTAAATGGAGAAGAAAATAGTAGTTTTTGCAATTATTTGGGATTACAGTACCTAATTCTACTTTTAGAAAAAATAAATAGTTTAAGGCTATTTTTACTCTATTTAAGTTATTACATTAAAGATGGTCGACTCAATCAATTCGGCATGTGTTAAAATTGCTAAAAGCAATGATAAAATAGGGAAAAAAAATCTATTACAATATCATTAGGATACGCTTGGTGGCATTGAATAGTTAAACATTCTGCGATGCTAGACCGGGGGTGCTACGAATAAATTTAAGGTGCCATTTCTTTCCGAGCTTTGATGATATAAAGTTGGAAAATGAGGCAAGAAATAATTCGTTACAAAGTAGAAATTTTTTCTTTTTTTTGCATCTAATTTATATATACAGTATACAAAAATTTGAGTAAAAAAAGAAAAATTACAATAAATAAGAAAAAAATGTGGATATCACAAATTAATACAATTGGCGCTGTTAATTTATTTTATTTTTGAGAAATTAATTGTTTGAAATGAATCTAATTTCTCCCTTTTGCATCAAAACGGTGACTCAACTCTAGAGTTTACAAGTTTAATTTTAAATTTATTAAATCATATTATTCAAAGATGTTTTAGAATTATTGCGTTTTAATTTAAATTTTTAATAATAGCAATTGTTAATTTGCCACTTCATATTCACGAAACCTTAAAATCCTTGATGTGTGTGCTGCTAAATTCTTTAAATTCCAATCGTGACACCTTGAAGTTTCTGTTTATTTATTCACGAACAAAACAGTTAGGGCTATAACGCTATTTTTAAAAATATTTGTTAAAGAAGCACCCCTTGTTTGTTTGCAGCTGCACATACAAAAATAATTAGGTATTGAGAATAGTCGGGATCATGATTCGCTTTTCCATTGCTTAAATCGGATTAAGTTCGGGCCATTTTGTTTTGCATAGGGTAGTGCTTCACTGCATTCTTACCAACGATATTTACATTTTTTCCTTGGCTATCTCATGAAAATTGCATGTGCAATACACTAAAATCTGCCAAAAACATTCATGGGCACAGGAATTTTGACTTTCCAACATCTTGACACTCATCTAAATAGAAACGTGCTGATTTGATTGAAACGAGATTGTACTTGGGACTTCACAAAAGAAAGGTGAAATGATATGCATTAGAAAAAAGAAAGGAAATGTCTTATCAGTTATATTTGTATGGAAACGGACAAGAAATTGCAATTTTCTTTTTAGTTTTCAGAGATTGGGTTGGGTATTACCGCAAAACTCTCACGAGATGCATATAGGTCTTGAGAGAATTAGTTACAAATTAACGAAAAATGTTGAACCATGTAATTAAGAGCACGGCAACACTAAAATAAAAGAAAGAATAAAAAATTTAACTGTTTTAACTTCTTGGCTTATAAAATCTTATCAGTACCAAATATTTAACATGTTTTTGAAATTATTTTTGTTTGTTTAAATGTAATTTTTATAATCTCTAATAAGACAAATGTTATAAAAAAAAGAGTTTTCTTTTAATTCATACATCGTTTTAGACTTTTTTTAATCCCTCCCACGAGAGCTTTAACGAGGGGAAAGAAAAATATTGCTTCAAATAGCAATATTATGTCAGAAGAAAAATTTGCATCAAAACCGCTGAAAAAATAATTTCGCTTACCGTAACTTTTTTTTATTTAAAAAAAAATTCTTTAAAAAAAATTGAAATTATCATTCCATTAAATGTCTATGGGAATTAAATGTTATGCAGCTCAGAAACAGCATGAAACCATATTCGATGCCTCGAGAAAAAAGAAAAATTAAAAAATATATTTAAATCATATTAATAAAACATAAAATAACAGCTTAAATTTTAACAAGTTTTTCATTTCATACATCCACTCAAAATTTAATTTTATTATATCTTATATTAAATTCAAAAGAAATAATTAATCATCAAAAAATTCTTTGCCTCTAAATAAATATTTAGAAAGAAAGAAACAAATTTTTCTGTTTCATAAATCCTTTAAATATATAAGTGGTTCCTTATTTATACGTAAGCTTTTTTCTCTTTCTCTCTTTTTTAACCGCGATGAACAAAAAAATTTCCTTTTGCCTAAACTCTCAGTGTGTGGGAGGAGAAATGATGATCGATTCTTTTCAGATAGCAAGAGAGGCAGGGTCGGTCCCGATCTCCCTGCTCTATGTGCACGCGCCTAAGATGGAAATCATTGCGCATGTGCACTCGAAGCTAAACGTTTGGGGGTTGCAAAAGCAGACACACACAACTCGGCTGGCAAACTAGTGGCGCTGTCTTCACTGCCCACAACTGTCGAACCAAGCTGTCTCTTTAACATTACCTCTTACATTTTATCCCCGCACCGACACCATGGAAAGTTCAACGAGCCCATTTTTTTAGTTTTAGATATAGTATAGTGCGCAATGTAGAAGCTGTCATCACCGTCCTCCCGATCTTTCGCTGCACTCCATGCTTCGCCGAGTCAACTCTTTAAGCAGCAGAGGCGTTGTTGGTCTGTCGGAATCTGCCGCATGTTTGTTTCTGCTCTTGCAGCAATGACGATGCGACCTTTGATCCAAATTCTCATCTGGATAGTGTCCAACTGCTTATCCGTCATGGCCATAGGTAAGAGTAGTTTCATTTATTAAGTGGTTGCTAATCGTAAATTGATACCACCTGCTGTGACGCCCGCATTGACGTGTTATTAGCGATTAAACTTGCCGATCAATGAAAATCATACTTAACCGACATTTAAGCAATAATGAGAGGTAGTATATGAACATAATCACGCTCTGACGACAATATTGCAATCCCAGGTGTTTTTCCTCTAATTTTTTTTCTAATTTGACAGCACAGATAGATGTACCTACTACCTATTAAAACAATAGAAAATGTCTGTTTAAAACATTTTTTATACTATTCTCTTTAATTCATACGAAATAAAATAGGAAACATCAATTATTTAAAAGTAGTTATATGTTAAGTGTACAGGACGAGGATTTTCACACGAGCTGGTTTTAAAATGTACTATTTTTGGATAAAGTATCAAACCACTTCTTTTTCATTAGTCCACAATATTGTGCAAGTTTTATTGAACAATTATTGCAGTTATACTGCCATTATTGCACGTCAAGCTAAATTTAGCAGAAAGTTTAGTTAGAATTATTCATAAAATAAACATCTACTTCAATAATTGCAGTTTAGAAAACCTACAAAAGGACTGTAAACGTGTGACCACACGATGAATTGACAAAGAAGCTGGAGCGTCCTTTGTTTATTTACTTTTCGTTCTGACGCTTCTGCAATGTTGTGCCATCTTAATTAGTTGGCTTTAATTCTGCAAGTCTGCCTGTTTAATTAACCTTTATCTTAAACTTTCTTTTATTTTATTCAATAGTGATTATTTTGATTGACTCTTCTTTATATTTCAAATAAAATCTTTAGAAATGCTTAGTTTAGCTTTAGTTATTATTGTATTGTTGGCCTCACTATCATTATCCAACAGCATTTCCTACTGGTCACGATTGTGCATGCAAGAACGCTTATCGGGACCCTTTCACGGGTATATGGCGATAAGTAACGATATTCCCTATAGGAAAGAACGTATTGAAATTCTTAAAAGTCAACGCAGTCGAATTTCACGCACATTAAGTAATGCCTATAAACATTTATCAGTGTCGTCCACCTTGCCTTAAAAATAATTCTTTCATTCTATAATATTGTATAAAAAAATTTTAAAAAAAGTATTTGAGTAAAGATTTGACAAAGAATTTTTGTTTCCTGACAAATTGAAACAACTATCAAAAATATAAAAGTTTTGAATAAATTATTGAGACAGCGAGCATTATTGATTTATATGCCGTGATGGAAATAGTATACGTCTACTTCAATGGTGAAGTATATGCGTAAATGTATTTTTTATTTATAAATTTCATACAATATTTGTAAGTTTCACTGGCAATTTCTTTTTTGTCGTCTGAAATTGGATGAATTCCAATCCAAACAAACAATGGAGCCATTTCTAGATTCAACTGATGCTCATAAGATGGTCTCATCTCCTATTTAAATGAGGCTCTGACTCTTCACTCTGCCATCAACTTCTGCCTTGTGTCTTACTTTGTTGTTCTTTACTGGCAGTTTGACATGGCAGAAAATACCTTTGATAAGTCTGTTATTTTTTTTTACTTCACCAATTGAAAAGAATTTCTGATTTCTTAAAGTTAATCTTTTATCACTACTTTATAAAAAATAAATTATATTAATCAAATTTTACTATATTAGTGAGGTTTTTATGTTTTCATCGCTTTTTTTATGTAAAGTATGACTACGGGAAAAAATTTCTGTAATTGAAATAAATCTGCATCCTTTCAGACAACGCACTACTTGCTTCATTTCTAATCAAATCAACATGAGTCGAGCACATTCAACAGCCCGGCAAATTTCAGCAACATGCTCCACTGATTACTTTACCTAAAAAAATGATAAAAATGAAAATACAGATCATTAAAACGAAAACCCAGAAGAAGATAATTAATATCATCAATTGAGATAGAAAATTAAAATGAAACAGATAATCGATTTGATACAATTTAATAAAACTAACATTAATTTTCTTTACCTTACGTTTTAACTTTTAACCAAACCATTAATATTTGATAAAATTTTAGCTTTTTTGAATTTTATAGGTGGAATTAAAAATTTATTTTTAGAAATTAAAACTTATTTTCTCAACAAATAAAATGTAATAAATACAGATATCTCATTACCTTAAATTCGTTTTTATGAATATTATCTTGATATTATTTCTACTCGCACAAAACTCTCTCATCCAATTCCGCCTTGTCGTTTTTTTTTCGTATTTCTAGGAACAACCTCTCTCTCCACTTTAGTCTCGTAGCAATTACACTATCAAATCAGGTGGAAAACTGAGTGAGATCGAGCTACATTTCGGGTGCTGCACGTATGCATACGCCCGCGTTTTGTATGCACATACACACACCCACACATCCTTATTCACCTTCCCCAGCTTTTACTGTTGAAATTTTGCCACGTGTTTTGTAAATTAGATATTATCCACCAAACATAAAAAAAATCTCCATCCGCACCCTATTCACACCCTCTCCTAACATCACATCCCCAACCCAAATGGAATTATGTGAATTACTTTTATGTTCATACCACACTACAATTTACATCGATAAATGGCTTTGGTTTTTGCATTCTTTTGTGGTTAGAGACGCGCTGGACTTTTGCTGATTATTGCTTGTTGGGTTTTATTTAATAAGAATATTTTATCTATCCAGCAGATATGCCTTATTGCCTTGACACTACTAATGTTATGCTAGTTTGCATTTCCATAAATGGAAAAATATATAATTTAAAAATGGAAATGAAGAGAGTAGAAAAAAGAGAAAATTGAGTCAGTGTTTCAACTTGGAACAATTTCAACTATTCAGCATGTAAAATGTACAGTAGATTAACCCTAAATGTGAATGTTAGACAAAGACTAACCAAGTGACTTCAATTTGTCACCATGTCTTTCGTGTGTTGAATGCTAATGTGATGCCAGTTGCACATCACTGTCATTGAGAAAGTCGCTTCTTGTCTTTGCTACGCTTTTCCAGCAGTGAGACATCTGTGACATTTTGTCTGATTGCACAATGCCCGGTCACAAGTCTTATCATTTGGTGAGCCATCTCAAAAAGTGACAACAGTTTTGCTTTACTATACGTGTTAAATTATCTTCGTGACTTTGACCAGCCACCTGATTTTTGAAGAAAATAGGTACAGACCGTCGTCCGGCTGGCTTTCTCACTGGATTAACACAGAAAGGGGGTCATTAGTGAGAGGACACTCCAATCCCTTTTGCCGCCTAATTAATTCTTCCTACTGACTCCTACTGACTCCTCCCTCCTAACAGCACCAACAATAATCAGTCTAGTCTCCCCAAAGACTTTTGCTATCTTTTTTTTCCACTACAAGTAAGAAAAAGAAATTGCTATTTTCTTCTCATTATCGGTCACTATTTTCTGCTCAATGGCGTTTGATTTTATTTTTAGTTAGTTTCAGTAAATAGTAATTGGAAAAATGAGATACAGTATTGCAGTGAATAAGAATTGCAATAATTTTAAAATGTCTGTAATTTGCATTTTGAAAATGTCAAAAGTTATTAGTTTTTCTTTTTTTATCGATTCGATATTATTCATTTCCTATTTCTATTTTTAAAAAAGTTTTAAATTTCCAATTTATGGAAAATCACTTACTACCCTCACATCCTTAACATTTTAGAATATTCAAAAAAAATAAGTTTATTGCAAAACATAAGTTGTTGTAAACATGCATTACTGCTACTAATTCCAACTTGAATTTCTTCTAAAATATTTCAAATTGTGGCATTCTAAAAAGTCAACAGTTTGTAGAACAGTAAGTTAATGGTAAACTTTAGCTTAAAACCTGCTGAAGCAATCATCATATAATACAACTCTTGGAGTTTCATATTAATAGAATTTATCAGTTGGGGGCAAGTTTTGGTTTGAAGCAAGTTGCAGTTGTTTGCTTGTTTGGTCTTTAGATGAAAATTGATTCTATCCTTTGGGTGCCATCCATCCTTACTAGCAATAGACGGACGGAGAAATTGAAACCTCGACAGACATTAAAAGACAAGCTTGAGCATAGTGCAGATGCTTTTGGATGGCCACAGAAGTGCCACAAGAAAACCTGGTGTCAACAGTGAACAACGGGGGAACGATATAGATTTATAGGCCCAGAGCAAGACATTATTTTCTTTACTCGTTTATATCGACTTTTATTTAGCTTATCTGGCAATAGAAATTTCTTATGCGTTTTCCTGCATTGCGAGTGACTGCATCAATTCCGAGTCTGTTAATGAAGGGATCCTTTAACTGTAATCCAAGTAGCCGATCCATGTTTCAAATTAAACCCATGTGAGCAGATTAATGAGGCATTATTTCCATGGCTTGTTGTTGTTTGTAACTTTATATTTAAATTATAAGTGTAAAATGTTATTTTTCATTTTTTTAAAAAAAATATTAAAATTTTGATTGACAAAATCATGAAATAACAAAGAAAATGCTGTTAAAATGATTAATGTATCAAGATTTTTATTTTTATTGCTCATAAAATGTCTTCAGTGACCATAAATAATATTTTTCAACTGTAAGAAACAACATTGTTCAGTTTCAATTGGTATTTAATCATTAATCCGCTTAGTTGACTCTTTTTGAATTGAATCTTCATATGCAGAACATTATAATATAATATTTTTTTCTTCTAAATTTAGAAATTTCATATCTCATAAACATGAAATTTAATTCAATTTATGCTAGTTTAGAAGTTAGCTTTTTGAATTAATTATATGGTATATAACATAACATACGAGTAGATATTTGTAAGTACCATAGCCTGCTTTAAGCTGTAGTTTTGTGATTATAAACAAACCTCTGCAAAAATGGCTTTTACGCAAATGTGCCTCCTCTTCCTTCGTCATCTCCTATATACGTATACTAGCACATTTTATGGCTGCATGTCTTAAATTTATGTACCATCCTAAGTTGCTTAGATGGATGAAAGTCTCCACATCTGATAGCAGTGCCTATTAAACCAGCCAACGCCACACAAGTCTTAAATCTGTTTCTCATGAGAATATTTCATTTAGTTTTTTAAAAAAGAATAACTAAGGAATAAACCAAAAGAAAACAAAAACAAACAAATCAACTTCAACAATAAATAATTTGCTATCCATGAAACAAGCAATCAAACAGTGGAATTATCGGTTGTTGATATGCAACATTCGTTTAATATTAAATCAACATTGTTATGTTTGAATGTTGAAAAAATGTTGATAAAAAATGACATTCTTATTTTGAATCAACATTTCTGATGTTTTTAAAAAATATTTTCTGAATGTTGTTTAGACATTTTCTTGTTTCGTGGGTACATTCGTCATACAATTTTTCTTTTTATATTCCGCAAAAAAATGTACTTTTTTCTTTTTAACGATCTAAATTTTATCAGTTTATGTCTATATATAGCATTATTGTATTTCCCATAGACCCGTTGATCTATTTGTGATCAATTTAAAATCGAAATCATCTGCTGCTTGGGTCACATATAACAGCATTAAATACAAGATATAAATTTATCTTTAAAAGTGTTCTTTGCTTTTTCTAAACGATTATACAATCATAAAATAAAAAAAGATCAAAAAAGCATACAATTTATACATTTTGTTTACACAATCACAGCATCAGTTTTCTCATGAATACAGAATTATGAGCGTAGTTTGTTTGTGCTTGTCATTCTGTAAATAAAATTTGCATTATTTCTCTTTATCTCAAAGAGAAATGCCCAGAAGAGATCCATGAAATAGATTAGTGTGTTGTGTGACCGACAACAAATGCTCCATTTGCATCTCAATGACTGGAGAACCCTGACAACACCAGCAGTAACAGCACACAGCTGCATTTTCAGGGCCCTTGTAACACAACTACAAAACTTCTTCTATTACTCACTTAGATTTCACTTTGATTTATCTCTAATTACAATCCAAATGCAGTACCCTCAAGTAAGGCCAATAACTGTAAACCCAGGATAGTTAGCTCTTTTTTTTGTAGTATCAGAACTGTTGCTAAGCCATTTCCATGGCTGTCATTTCCACCATTGCAATGTGATGTGCTCTTCTTTTTCTAAGGCTTCACTTCTTTCTGCTAATGGCAGGATTCGTTCTTTGCTCTCTTCTTTCCTACTTCTGATCTGTTATTGCTGATGTTTGATGTTGATAAAGTTTAGTTCAGTTCTCACCAACTTTCAGCCAGATCTATAAGAAAAATAAAAGTAGAATAGGAAATAAAAAAATCCAACATATTTTTTTCCTTTTGTTTATTGCCTTTTCATCAAATGCAGGACTATTTTTGTGTTATTAGCTCAATTAGAACATGATTAGGAAGACACTATTTATTTGCTTGACACCAAACCAAAATCAATAATTACTCACTATATGTTATGGTGTATTACATAAAGAAAATAAATAAGTGCTTATACTTACTACGATGTATGTTTACGACCAAGAGTTTTTATCTACGGTGTTCGGAATTTAAAATCTTCTATTGTTAAATGTGTTCTGTTCCTTCCACATTGTCGGCCACCGTAGCTGTATTGTAGCACGTGACAAAATGGCGGCCTCTGCAAAGGTAAGGTATGTATTGCGTTTTACCGTTAAAATTTCTATTTTTTAATCTTAGATAATTAAATCGATACATATTAATTATATTTCTTAATGTGGCACTGTTTGGAGTTGTAATAAAAACATTTTGTATTTGAAACGCTGCCGAAATAACTGTACTAGGTAATCTTTAATTTTCGTTAGGTTCTTCAGAGAGAAAAAAATGTCGTGATGAGAATTTTTATTCATTAAAAAAATAATTTAGCGGTTTTTTTTTCTAATATGTGAAATGCATTTTGCCGCGTTCAACAAATAATTAGCTTCCAACATGGGAAAGATTTGCAGATAAAGGTAGAGGGGGAATTTGTTGGATGACGCTTCCCCATATTATCCTTGTTCCAAGCATCCTATAATTATTTACGACAACAATTTAAACCAATCCCATCAGTCTAAGTCACCACGAGGCAGCCATTCAACCAATCAACACTTGCCTTATGCAAACAACCCGGTAATTTCGCTTTCTCCCCAGAGTCATAATCATCCTAATGGCAAATTGCACATGGGGGTTTGCAAGGTGGTCGACATCATACGTCCAAACTCCAAATCTCGTCCGAACACCAATACATGTGCAAAATGAGATAAAGGGGTTGACATTCTCTCTGAGTAAAGCTTTTGAAATGTGATAATTTACAAATGGTAATGGCAAAGGGGGAATTAATTGTGGGTTTTATATTTAATATTCAGTAGCACAAACTTTGCATTTTGTTGGTGCTAAGCTTTTCTGATGGCTGTTTTAAAGCTTTACCACAGAGTACTTATTTAAAATATTAAAAATAAATAAAAATAGAATGCAGTGGCAAACCAAGTTTTGTACATCATTTTAATTTATTCTGGACAAATAGTAATTTTGTTTTTAAATGTTTGATGAGGTGTGGAAACAATTTGCTACAATTAAACATTTCGGCATTATGTTATCTAAGAGCTGGAAACTTGAGAAAATTGTTAAATTAAATAACTGCCAGACATCATCAGTGATAACAATTCTTAATACAGTGGAAAAGAAAACAATAAGGATTGGGAATTCTGTTTGCATTTTACAGATTACCTGATATCTAATAATCTACAGGTTTATTTGATGGACAAGAATTCTAAGGCTTCCAGTCAAAATTTCATATACGGTAGTGGTCAGTTAATTGTTATCATTTATTTGGCTAGATTTAATTGGAGAGTCCATGTTATATCAAATTATGTTAATTGACTCTCGATTCCCTGTTGTAGGTATAATTTTGAACGTTTTCGGCTATTCCATTGGTAAGCATCAGATGATTGATGCTGGTTATAAGCGTCCATCAATTCATTGCCAGGACGCAACGTTTATTTACATCAATTAGTAGTTAGTACAATCATAATTAGCAAAATTTTGAAATGGAATTTTTTTTATGGTTATATAGACACACAACACTAGGCCCATTCAAAAACGACTTGTGCCGCGACTCATAGCACGAGATTCTCGTGCTACCTATGGTCATGTCAGTACTGGTAATACAGGTGTAACGCGAGTCACATGATCAAGATGGCACGAGAATCTCGTGCTATGAGTCGTGGCACAATTCGTGCTGGAGTTTTTGAATGGGCTTAATAATGTTAATGATTATCAACATTTTAGATTCCAGACAAATTGCATACATTTCAGTAGTGCAAATAAATTTTTTATAGTAGAATGAATATACATCATAATGCAATTTTAATTATTCACTCTGCAACTGTACTGTGTTTGGTAATTCCATTATAGTATTGCCATATTCCCATTCTTACAAGACCTCTGGCATTTGTATGTAATGTTTACAATTTCATGCTGATGTTTCTTTGTTAAATGAAAGATTCAAGCAAATAGATTGATTGTAGGTTTATTTGTTGTTGTGTCTCAAGAGAGGTGTTCGACATGATTCGAATGTATGGGAGCTGCCAAATACACACATTGCTAATCGAATGAAACTGGGTGTTATTGATTCATGTGTATAGTGAAAAGTGTTTGTTTTGAATTTATACACTTGACTGATTTTTCATGCGTGGTTTTGTTGTTTATGAAGAAGAAAAAAAAATGAAATTGTTTCTTGTATTCAAGTATTTCTCTGTTTGGATGTACAGTTTTAAGTGGCCTTTTATTCACAACATAAAAAACTTGATGACGTAGAGTAGAGTGGCAAAAAAAATCAATTGAAATGAAGCATTTTAAGGTGCAATCATCTCACACTTGCACCACCTGCACTCGCTCATTACTTTTTCTCTTTCAGAGTATTAAATTTTTATTTAATGTTGATTAAAAAATGTTATTGCTGCAATGGTAAATTCTTTTATCAATAACCTCTTGATTATTAATTTCAAAACAGAATGTGTTGCTAATACTGTTAAAGTTGCATTAAAATGAAAACTGATTATAAAGGAAATTCAATATCAAATTTTTTTTACCTAGGTATTTTAGAACATTAGACATTAAAAATTCTATATCTAAAAACATATGTTTTTAAATATATAATTTTTATATATAGATATATAATTTTTATATATAGATATATAATTTTTATATATAGATATATAATTTTTACATTTTTTTACATATTTCTATTATTTGTTTGTTTAGTGATCCGTTTCCGATCTCGATTTCAAAGGAAAAATAAATCAGATGCAATTTTCAAGAATGAGAGCTTTAACTCTAACGAAGCTAAGAGGTTTCCATCAAAGTTGGCGCTAGGATTGAAAAACTCAGGTTTTTAAACCTCTTTTCTAGGGCACGTGCACATATAATTGCAATTAGTGAGAGATTTTTCTCTTAAGAAAATGAAATCCAGCATAAAATCCAATGCTGAAACTTTTGTTTTTTAATTAATTGATTTCACATCTTTATTCACACTTCAAAAACAAAATTAAACTTAAAGCTCAAGTACTGCATAGATCTTTTACCAATTAAGAGACACTTTAGTGGTGTCGAAAATAGAAAAGACCGCTGAAACACTATACTAACGTTTGTAAGTCGTGGTTGCTAGATTGGTGTGCCAGGTGTGGATCAGCTGAGTTTCTAGAGGTTTTTTGTTGCTGCGGTTGAAAATACTCATTTGTCGTGAGAACGATACAAGAAATGTTTTTCGTTTTTTTTGTTGAAAAAAATGACAAAATCCTGTTCTAATGAAATTCTAACATGGCCAGATTCGAGGTGTTGGGTACTCGGTTGTAATTCATATTAATTCAATAATGATTAAAATAATGTAGAAAAATAGAGTTGGAGAATTTGTGTTTACAGTCACTAGGTGGAGTCATCGCCATCTTAAGTTATCTCATCGTTGATTCAATTCTACTAACTCCATCTAAAATTACATTTACTGCCTAACCAAAATGCAGTAAATGGAGTAAAATGGAATTTGAAATGAGTCGCGTTTTCGCTTAAACTGAATCAATTTCTCATTTTTTTATTTTCTTGATGAAACTTGGTGGTATTTCGCGTATTACATGCTGTCAAGATAGTAAAGTTGGATGCGCATTCAAATTTTCGGAGTTGGCGACACCTTCTCATGATGTGTCATTTACTTAATAGAAATACTGTATTCATCTTAATTTTTTTGAAATTTTAATTTATCAGACATAGAAACCGGAAGTTAAATAAGCAATTTTGCACTCGAAGTAAATTATTTCTCTGCAGTAATTACACCAAATGGCCAAACCAGAAGCAAAAGATGTGTTATGTTTATTGGATGATTGTAAAAAATGCTGCCAAAAATTTCTTCCAGGAGTGCTAGTGACAACTAACAATGATTTAATACCATCTCTGACATTATTACCTTCTTCCAGTGTTGGGGCTTGCAGTGAAGCATTATCTCACGAAAAATTTGAAAATCCCATGTTATTTTCTAGTATTTTTTTTTCTTTTTATTAAATTTAACAAATTTCGGAATTTTTATAAATTAGTGGGAATTTAGTAAAAGAAATAAAGCTCGAGTTTTGCAGCGCTTATTCTATTGAAATATCCGAATGTATATAGGTACTGCAATCCTTTGGGGATTTAAGGAATTTTGTTTCACTGTTTTAGAATACAATTAGAATCATAACGTATTCTTTATGGTAGCATTAGTTACATAGGGCATGACTCTCGCATAATTATGTCGACGTAACGAGAAAACCCATGTTGAGTAAGTGACATTAATCAATGGTTGGAATAATTAGCGTTGACATAAAGTAGCAGTGGCAGAGAATTTTTATTGCATGCCATCTAATTTATGTGCAGGTCGTTGGATTTAGGGATTTGTATTCCTGCCTTTTGCATGTTTTTGATACATTATTCACCTAGGTGAACACATGGATGTTGTTTGGTTGCTATGGCAAACTTATTTTTGTCAAATTTTATTTAATCAGTTAAGTTGATTTAAAAAGTTTGTGTTCTTCTTGAGATGGGAATAAAACTGCTGACATTTGTGGCATCTAAATTTGAAATTGATTATTTCTTTAATACGTTAAAAACAATATCATTTCGGGTTGTAAAAGTTTTATCAAATTTTCTTGCAACATTTTTGTTAACGTCGTGTACTGAGCATTTCATTCACAGAGGGGGAGAAAAAAATCTAATTTGTTGAAACGAGTGAAAACAATAAATGTACTGCTTTTGTGTACAGTTATGATAGTACCTAAAGGAGAAGACGTTGCCGACCTAATTAGTTCTCCTGAAATTGTTTATGGCACACAGCATGTTAAAAGTGCACCACGCTCGCATCCAGTTTGAATGAAGAAACTGTCATTAGACACGTCGTGAATCACAGATGACTGAACAAAAATGTCTAATGATGTGACATTAACTGAATAATTGCTTACCTAGACATTGAAAGAGGGACAGTAGTATCTTAGCTATTGTGTTTATTTTTAAAATGTGAACAATGTGCAAACAATAGCTAAATTGTATGACATCAACAATAAAAGGTGGTTTGTCTATTAAAATCCTAAAATTTGAAATACCTGGATTTTTATTTTGTGTTGATTTTGGTTTGTAAACGCGTAATTTTTTTTTTAAATCGAGCCGACAAAATTTGACAAATGTTTTTCTGTCATGAGATGATTGAAGTGTCACTCTTTTACCCTAATAGTATTTTTTTTCAATTTTTTTATTTTTTTTATATTATTTTGTCATAGATAAATTTTTAGATTGTGTGGCCTTTTTTCACCAACCAATTTTTTAGCTGCCAAGCTGATTGTATTGCCTTTGAAGATAGTGATATATGTATAACTTTTTTTTCTCCTGCTATCATTTCCTTTTTAGTTTTTTTTTTTTTTTCATAATTTTTTTGCTTTAATTTATCCTGAAATAAATTGGGTCATTACTGACTTATTGAAGAAGGGGGATAAACTTTACCTCTGTAGCTCAAAACTAGTTGTTGAATCTCATTTATTAAATGAGGAAATGAGGTACAGGTAGAGAGTTAACAAAAGAAGACTACTTATCAATAATCGTCTTAGATACTTATTGGTCTTAAGAACTTTTACGTTAATTGATTTTTCATCCTCTTAACGCCTGTAGCAATTCAATTATTTATTTTCTTCTATAAGGGCCGTGTAATATGACAAACAAATGAAACGAACAAGCAAAACTTATATTTGTCTATCCACTCGATCAATCCCACGAGGTTTCCGCAAAATTCAATTAAAACACAGAGTTGCGTCTAGCCTGTGGTACTGGGAAATAAATTAACTTGGATATTGCTCCTCTCATCCGTCTTAAAGAAAACGCACTCAATGCCAAAACGATTTGCTAAAGTTGGTTTTCACGAGTTCTCTTTCCCTTCTTCATTTGCTCACGTTACGTTTGTCTGGACCAGTGCCACGCCGCCATCAGTTTGACTGAAGTATGGAGAGATTGTAAACTAACTTTTCTGAGTGAGATCAGAGTGCACCTTGTTCTCAGGTGGAATTCTCATCTGAAGAAAGCAATTCACCTGGGAATTGCAGGTACAAACAACCCAAAAAAGATAGGTGCATCGCAAGTTACCTGATAGGCTATAGTATTGAACGTGGTACAGCTAAGGCACCACACGTGAAAAGACAGCTTAGGTGGCTTATGGATACGTGAGCAGTAATGTAGAAAAAGATCTGATGGCTTGTTTTTACTAGGTGTAAAAAGAGGCCTGGGAAAAAAGTGAGAGAAAACAGACAGATTACTGTATGTATTGAAAGCCAACCTGAAGAGAAGGCTTTTATTGACAGTGAATGTTTTGCTTTCATTGCTTAGATGAAAGTTTCGATTGAATTAGGGCATTAATTTGGTGAAGAAAAACTCGTACATTAATGAAAAACTAAATATTAATCTTGTTTGTTGTAAAGTAGATAGGGTGTTTTAAAGAGGGTGAATAAATATTTTGAGAGCTTTTTAGCAAATAATTAAATGTGATGTTTGATGCTACTTTATTTATTGGCAAGCATTATGGCGGCAATCAGCTGTGAATGGATTGTAAAAATAATGAATAATAAAATTATTTTTATTGCATGTTTCACATCCATTGACTCTGTAAGTAATAAAATTAGTACATTTTAAACGTTGGAATAGCTGCATTCTAAAGGTAAATTGCGAGAATTAAATAGTTTTCAAATCGTTTTTTTAATTTATTTTTATTTTTTAATTTTCGGTACTATGTGTGTCTGATTAAAGAGAAACAAGTAAAATGGTGGAGCAGCAACTAAAATCTTGGGTTGATTTTGTGTCTTGTCTGGTCAGTATTAACTGTTGTTTTCAAACTGTTTCTTGATAGGGACTAGCGTTTGATTGTTTAATAAAAATCTGGTTTAGTGATGTAAGCTTTGTTCCATCAACATGAAATGTGCGTTTGATTAGATGGCGGGACAAAATGGTGGAGTTGCAGCTCAAGCAGCGCCTAACACACTGTCGTTAGAAATCGACCATGTGTTCGTTTGTGGCATGTGTAGCCAAAAAACCAACACGATTGCTAATACGACACAAACTGATTTTTGGAATGCATGTTCAGTTTGAAGAGTTTTATTTTAAGTGAGTAAGTACACATTTTCTAGATAATTGTTGTTTACTTGTACAATTTGTTGTGGTATTGCTTTTTGTTTAGTTCATAATTTAGTGACGAGAAAAAAAAACACAAGCACTCAGACAGATTGCATCAGTACTTCAATTATTAGTAGTGGCTTGCGATCTATGGCGAGTTTTCTGGCTTAGTTTAGTGAGAAGGTAAAAAAATCTTCTTTTTTTACGACTTAGAACAATATTCCATCGCATGAGTAATTGCATGGAAATTAAGACCGAATTCATAGGCGTTGAGCAAGTTTGGTTGCTGTGTTTAGTTTACTAAAGTTGAAGAAAGAGTTTCCCAATTTTCATGTGCGTATAAAAGCAGTCAATGACCCATCTGCTTGAGTGGAGACGACTCAGACAAGAAGTTTTTTTTTGGCTTCTTGCAAGAGCAAATTTTCTGGAAATGCAGTTTTTGGCAGTTCTACGAGTGTTTGCAGTGTAGTTATTCTGGTTTTTGTATCACTTGAGTAGGCAGCTGTCCATGCACATGGCAGTAGTTTACACTGAAGAATAGAATGAAATTGAGTAAAAATCGAATCACTGTAAGATCTTTTCAAAATTGAAGCGAAGAGTCAATTTAGTTTAAAAAATTACAATTTACTGGCGTAATCTTCGAGTTAATGCAAATTTTGACGAATATACGGTATACCGTACATGCTAACAGCTATAAAGTATTATTGTTGTCAAATAAGACCACAGCGCTCTCAACAAAAATTAAGCTGATCCAACAGCATTAAATCTGTACTTGCTTGGGCCAAGATTGCAAGATAACTGCATTGACTCTACTTGTAAATTCTTTTGGAGGATTTCGAGTAGTTTCTTCAGCAGATCATAAGCCAGTTTATTTAGAAGACTTATTATTGGAAATCAAAGAGAAAATCATCACAAGATTTGGTGGGTCAATCTAAGTAAATTGAATAATTGGACTATTGTTTATTGAATTCCATAACCGACTTGACCAAAAATATTATTTTTATTCAACTGGTTATAAAATTATGAAATTATGAAATTTCTATCGGACCTGAGATGTGCAAGGAAATTGTGACAAGGATATCCTAAAGAGAACTTTTCTTGCATTTAGACAACAAATCACTGTATTTAAGCCGAGCCAAGAATTATATATATGCCCATTAAGAAATTTAGTATGCTAACATTTAGGGTCGTTTCTTTTTGTACCTTATGCATTATTTACAATCTGGAGTTTGTGGAATGTCGTGCAAACCGCACAAGACATGTATTATAATTTGCCCTTCGCTAATTTATTACACTATCTTCTTTTGCTAATTTATTTTAAAATGTTTTTCTTTTTTATTTTATATATTTTTAATAAAAAAAAATAACCATTAGGTATATTAATATCAGGTTGCTCATATTAAGTTTCGAGGTTAATTAGTGTGACAGAAAGGGCAATTGATCGATGAGGGGTTCGATCAGAATTCATTTCATTTGTGATCAATGGAGAAGTTCTGTGGAGCTAAAAGCAGGTAATTATGATAATAAGAATGGAGATATGTGACAATTATATTGCAAAGTAGTATCAACTAATCTGTAATGAGGAAAAAACATTTTTTTTTTTTTGGATTTTGCTAGTTATTAGAGAGCGAGCCAGCTTACGGCTTTTGTTGGTATTGTGTTCTGTTGAATTGTGTCATTTTATGGGAATGCGGCCTCAAGCAGGGTTTACAAATGCCAATTTGGTGTGTAGTACGGGCAAAGTTTAATCCAGATTAAACATTTGTAAGTTGGACTTGGGTTACATGCATTTGCACTTGATTTTAGGATTAATGATTTAAGCTATGTTGTTGTCGTGTACGGTATATTTTGTTATTTTATTAAAATTGTATATACCAGTATTTGCATTATGTTCAGCTTGTACAACAGAATGGTTCAATCGATAAGTTTCATGCATTTGTATGATTTCAATAGCAAACATAGATACAGATAATGTGGATAACGGTTGGAATACAGATTGTGGAATAAATATGTAAAATATTAAGCGAGTTCTCAAATTCTAGGACACCTGTCAACTCAATCTTTTCACCCACAGGTTTTTGTGGTTTTGCGACTGTTATTATATTCAAACTTTGCATTATCTACTGGAGACTCTCCTGGAGACTATATAGAAGGAAATCACAAAAGTAGAAGGAAATCACAAAAGTAGAAGGAAATCACAAAAGTAGAAGGAAATCACAAAAGTAGAAGGAAATCACAAAAGTAGAAGGAAATCACAAAAGTAGAAGGAAATCACAAAAGTAGAAGGAAATCACAAAAGTAGAAGGAAATCACAAAAGTAGAAGGGAAATCACAAAAGTAGAAGGAAATCACAAAAGTAGAAGGAAATCACAAAAGTAGAAGGAAATCACAAAAGTAGAAGGAAATCACAAAAGTAGAAGGAAATCACAAAAGTAGAAGGAAATCACAAAAGTAGAAGGAAATCACAAAAGTAGAAGGAAATCACAAAAGTAGAAGGAAATCACAAGGTAGATTGAAATCGCAACAATAGAATTGTTGTAAATTGTTGTGATTTAACAATAGCAACAGAGTAAAATCACAACAATAGAATGAAAATATAAGAGGTACCATGATTAGTAGAGTACTAATGAGAGTACAAATAAATTGTTTTGCATTATTTCAGAGAAATCTTTTTGTACGGTTTTTACAAAACAATGCAATTTTTGGCAAAACGTCGTGTTTGCTTTTATAAATGCGTTTATAAATTAAATGCAATAATATTTTTATATGAATTTTAATGGATTTTTTTTTAAAAAAAAAAAGGTGTTTGCAAGTTATTTGAATAATGTAAATTGATAAAACTCTTTGGTAAATAATATTTGCTCAGACCTCCCTGAATAAATAAAACTTTCTTGTTTGGCACTAGCTGCTATTTCTCAAATCTATCTTCATGTCAACACTGGCATTTTCTCATCATCCATTTCCGTTTGAAAAATTGATTCATCTTCCGCAAGGCTGCTTCTTGGATGTTTAGTTCTCATGTCTTTGTTGAATTCAAACTATTCAACTTGTAGAGTTGAAAATTATCATATAAACTCAATTCACACACTAAAGTAATACATCTCATTTTTATTTTATATTTATATTCTTATTTTTTTTAAAATATTGTTTCTAACTATAGGCAAACTTTATTTTTCAAGTGAATTCTAATTTTAAAGGTTACAAGAATGGGAAAAAAGCGTGTCATTGTTTTATTATTTTATTTTATTTTATTGCTTTTCAGATTTCTTTTTTAAGTCGTTTATTGGTACAAGGTTGATTGATTTTTATATCTTGGCAGAGATCATAACGATTCACTATAAAATGTGAATGAAAGCACTGATGGTCAATTGCCAATGTCGACCAAACACAGTAAAAATAAATGTTATAAATAGTAAAAAATGAAAAAGGAAAAATGATAGGAAAAAAGCAGCTCACATCTATAAAACTGCTTTGTCAGAGGACTGGTCTGCTACAATAAACTCGGACTTACCAATTCTCTTCTCCCCTTTAATATATTTATGTAAGATTAATAGTCGGCTAAATTCATTGGAGAACCGTAGTTACATTAATTTATAAAGTCCTGGTTTTAATACACGAGAATAACATACCTTAAGCTATAATGCCGTCTTTTGTTTACTGTAATCTTTGTCTTGGCTCAATTTTGGACATTCATAGGAGATGCTATGGACAGTCCTGAGTAATGAATATCCTGAGGATACACTATGGATATCCTGGTTGGATATATTCTTTTACTTATAATAATTTAACCAATAGCTAAAACGGATATCCTTGCCATGGATATCCGTTGTTCATTTTAATACATCAAAAAGATGACCTTATGGTATTGGAACCCTTTAACATAATTAGTCTTTGTTTTGTTGCTGTTGAGGCTATTATGGACATTCTGCGGCAATCTTAATATCCGAAAGATGTTTTAGGAGTTCTTTTTACTTTGTGGCTTCAAATCTGTTAAGTTTAATTTTGAGCATTTTTTTTTTGCTTAGATTTTATCGATTGTAAAACCGTGTTGGGACTATATGATAACATGACTTGTGGTCGGATTAGGGACAGGGCGATTTTAATAAGAGGATATGTTTTTGGGTTTACATTTTACTTAAGTAAGGGTTGCACTTAAGTAAGGGTACAGTTTTGGCTTTTAAATTGATAAAAATCATTTAGCTTATTGATAATAATTGAAACTGAAACTATGCGCATGTTTTATTTGGTAAATTTGGTCTCATCTCTTTAAATCATCAGGGATCAATTTTTGAGAAAAGAAAAACACGAGATTGGATTTTTTGATAATGCATCTGGAGATGGAGATGAAGATGCTCAATTCATGAATATATAAAAATCGATGCATTGCCAGCTGAATTATTTAGATTTAAGAGATTGAAAAATAACAGATCTGCCAAATCGTCTCTGTTGCATCTAAATTGAAATCAGACTGATGGGAATTATTGTGTATTTCGAATTCCCAGCTCTTAATTTTAGATTATTCTGAGAATTTTATTTTATTTTATTTTATTAAGTTAAATTGTTATTAAAGATGAATAAACAATTTTTTTTAAAAATTATTTTGAAGAGTAAAAAATTTGTCATGCTCGGTATTGTGAAATCCTAATTGATGGATTTCAGTTGTGACTCGGACGAATCAATTACCTTTAGACGAGAAGCCAATGTTAACACGATTTCGATTGAAGTTGGCAAGGCGAGTGCTGCCAGGCACGCTTGAAAATTAATCGTGGAGTCAATTTGCACCACATGAATATTCACAACACAATACACTTTGCTGTATTTCCAAGTTACGTGTGCTGTTTCACCTATAGATTTATACGAGATGCACGGTTTTAAAAGCGATAAATCAACTTAAAGATGATTACATTTACATTTACATTTGTAAAAAAAATATTTGATTAATTGCAGGAAAATTGTCTGGACGATGAAAAAATCGTCCACACTCGCAAAAGCAAAGCGTGACAAAATATTTAATAAATTTAATTTTTATTATAACTCGTCATTAGGGATGCACCGGATCCAAAAATCACCGGATTCCGGATGCCGAATTTCACCGAATTTTGAATTTATTTAAATTCCGAATACCGGTCGAATAGCGGACTATTTCATCTGAAAATTTCGAACACCAGATTTACACCGGATCTCAAAACCGAATTTTCCCAGTTCCTCAGTTCCCATGCAACATGTATACCTGGCTGTTTTTGTCTGATAATTCATTATAGTTATATAAAGGGACAAATTCAGAGCAATTAAAGTTGATTTTATTTACTTAATACTTTTATTGGATGTTGGTTGATGAAGCAGAGCACACAAACAAACAAACAAACAAACTTAAACGTAAGTAAACTGACTACAGAGCAAATTAACAAAAATGTCCATTTGTAATTTGTTTATCTGAGCTGGCAGAAAAATGTTTAGTTTAAATTACTTTTCGAATGCGGCTTTGAAACAATAAACAAGTATCCAACTGTTTACTTTATAACACATTCCCTATAAAGCAAATTATTATCCATTTTATTTTATGTAAAATTCATTGCTATTCTATTCGGAACTGCATTTATTTTCCATTATTCCTTATTGCCTCGTGCAATTACATTAGCATACAAAATGAGTATGTGGCATTAAGAACAGATGTAATATACATACCATTAACCAATTCTAGATTCTAATATAGAATTGTGAAATAAAATACTTTAAGAGGCTCACAATTCCATTAGGATGAACACGCATGGTCTAAGAACAAGCAAAACTATTCGAGCAAAACAGATGCGCAGAGCATTCACCCTCATTTGGGCAGTGCTTCAGACAATTTATTATGGCTTTTCTGTTTGTCTTCTGCCAGCTGTTTATGGCATATCAGCTTTAATTTTTTTTAATTTGTAATTTATAATATTATAATGCAGAAACGTTGTTTTTTTTTTTTTTTTTTTTTTTTTTTAAAATTGTTTAAAATTAGAAGATATTTCGTTTATTTATTGGTGTACACAACTTTTTATAATCAATATAAGCGAATCGTGACTCCATCTTGTTCAACTCTTAACGCTTGCAAAAGCCCATTTTGTGACTTCACACATCCAAATTCTCAAGTTGGTGGCTCCATGGGGACTTTTAAGGCGCTCTAACTGTGCTGGTTGGGCTGTACCGTCTTTGCCCAAGGGATAAAGAAGTGAATCTGGAGACAAGCATCATTGCCTTTCTCCATGTCCACAGGGAAATTGCGGACAGTCTATCAGACCTTTGTCCAGGTTATCAGACGAGCAACTTGCCAGAAGTGGTTAGACGACAATTGGTTGGTGTGAGAGCAGTTTATGAATAATTAAATGAACAATAAATTCAATTTCCTTACTGCAACTTGTGCAAACTAATCTTGATTTCTATCATTTTCATATGCTTTAAATGCACTGTCGGAAATTCGTAATTACCTGTGCAATATAAAAAAGAAAAAGAAATAGGTAACGTTACAGAAAAATTGATGCACTTGAAGTAAACCATTAATTTTATATTTAAAAAAAAATCTATTATTTAATTTAAAAAAACTTGTGAATGTCTGCTGACTGGGATCAGGCGAGAATTTTTCTGATTTAAAAAAAAATTTATTGCCATAGTTTTTTGTTTCATGATGCAAATTCTGCTTGTGGGAATTTATTTATTCTAGCACAAAACGTCATTTGTCAGTTTCTTTTTTATTGTTTTTTATTTATTTTTTTATTTCTAACAAAAAAATGTATATTGAAGTGAGTATTGACAGGGAAAATATTCTGGTTCAGAACACTTCATATTGCCAGAGGATATGGCACTTACTGTTAGTAATGTAATGGCGCATTTGGGCAAATGGTTTTGGCAGTTGTTTTTTACATGAAATCTGCTTCATGTTCAGGTGTAAATTTGATTTAATCAGTTTTTAGTCATTATCCACTACACACATTACTCGTACATTAGGATCTTTATTAAATTAAGGTATCTGAGCAATAAAAATTAAGTTAGGAATACTCGAATATATAAAATTCAATTTTTTAGCTTCCAAGTGCTGTAAGCTACTCATAAAATATTTGTAAACAAAACTATTTAAAACTAAAAAGCTTAAAAAATACGCTTTTTCAAATGATGGCTAAGTACTTGAAGCTTTCATCACTCTTCATTATTCATGCACGTTATTTGGATGCAGCTTTTCCTTTGGACTAATTAATGAGTATTCCTCTTGATTCATGGCATCAACCCTGTTGTCGTTTACACCATCCCTTTCATTCATGAACTCTTTTCCACTCTCCCTCTTATCCATTAGACAACAAAATTCTATGGAGGCATCTTAATCTCGTTTGGTGAAAAACTCACTCCATTTTAATTAAACTAAATGAAGCGGATATCCATCTGCACTCTTAAAAGTTTTCAAACAATTCCGTGTTTCATTCTCTTTTATTTCTAAATGCAGTTCTTCAACTTTACGAGGAAATTTTGCAAAACATAAAATGACAGTCAACTTTTAAATCGATTAATTTTCGGTAGTTTAGCTGCTTGATAACACCGTTTGGCTGAAGGATCTTAACCTTTAGTGCGAAAATAACGAATTCAATTGTCTGAGTAATAAATTTGCTTTTGAGATATATCGTGTGCTTTCGTGAACGAGAACTGTTCGGTCTTGCATGGCAAGACGTGTAGGTTGTGTCATTTATTTGACTTGCTACTTTTAACAAGCCAAGTTCTTGGCTGAGTTACTGCAAGTTGGACACTCGGCTGACCTCTTTTTCAGTTATTGTAGAAACTAGCAGTGTTATGCTGTGTACAGTCGCTATAGCATTAATAAGATTTTATTTTATTCATCAATTTATAAGCTGTGATATTAAGGAATTTATTTTTAGTACGTGTTTCTTATTATGAAAACATTTTAGATGTGCTGGAATATGTGAAACAGTGGGTGGTATTTGTGTTTCAATTTTCCGAATTGCTTTTCTGCAATTCAGATTGTTTTCACTTGTTTTATTGCATAGGTCGAATTCAAGGTATGTTTAATTCAATTTTTTTGAGAGCATATAATCCGAAATTTTTGTAGAGAATGGCTAGTTGAATAATTTAAAAATTGATAAAATTTGATCGCATAAACTGATGCTACTTTAAAATTTATAGTACCGTACTTGTACAGGAAAGAAAAATATAACTGATATTAAGTATTAATGGGAACTAAAACCAATTTTTTGTTCTAAAGAAGCCTCGTTGTAGTATTGCAAACTTCTATTAAATGCTTTACATATTTTTTGTGAAAAATATCCAAAAACACAAACAAATGTTACACAAATAAACCATTAATTGTTGTTTTCTTGTTATTTTTTTGTTATTTTCTTCTTACTTACCTGATGTATTCGAAAAATTTGTTATCGACTTCCTTATGAAGCCTTGACAACCACTGATTGTGCGTGGAGCCATTCAATCGCTTGTTATTAAGACTATAAGTACTTTTTTATGAACTTAGACTCAGTTTTTTTCTTTTACTACAGAGAATTTGTTTCATTTGGATCAAATACGTACTTCATCAATTCTGTTATTATTCTCAACTTTTATAGGGATTGATTATAAAGCGTTTTTTAACGTACAAATATCATGAAATGACCACAGCATTAAAGTTTCACCACATGTTTTCGTGTCTGCTAAGTTTAATACATTTAATTGGATCAAAAATAGCAGCCTCTTGGGCGGTGGTTAATTGCCATCTCTGCAAATGCAGTGTATGGAATTACACTTCGCAGTAATTTTCCCTTAACATGAATTGTTGCTCTAATTCATAATTGTTTTAGCCATATCCTCTTTTGCTTAATGCTGACGAGCCTCAAATTTCATTGTTAATGTAAAAAGAAAAACGTTACTAGATTTTTCTAGCGGGAACACATTTCCTGGACAAATTTAAGGACTTGCTCAGTATGTCTAATTGTAAATTGGGTCTTTACATTAGCATTCTTAGCACTTCTTTAACTAATCAGAAAAATTTAAAGCTGATACTGTGGTGTAGACTAACATTTCAAAGCTTTACAGAAAAATTGTAGTAAACTTTGATAATCGATTTAATATAAATGTTTAATATATCTGGAGGTTGCAATTTCAAAAGTGTTGTGCTGCGCAGTTCAGTTAATCCCCCTTTTTTTGTTGCACAAAACCCGGTTGAAAAATGTAAAAACTCGAGGTAAATTATGGGATTTTGTTCACAATTGACCATATGTTATTCCAAGTGTCAGTTCTGAAAACAATTTTTCAAATCTTTGCTTATTTTTTATAGAAAATACGACTCAAGAATAGTAAATATAATGTCACACAGCAGACAGCACTTCAAAAAGTGTACTGTAACATCTCGAATTTATGATCAACTACCACGTGACGCTTTCGGCGATGTGGAAAATTGTTTTGACCATGTGAGAAATGTTTTAACTTGTACTAAGAATTTACTCGTTTTATGGTTTCTTGAATGACAGTGTGAATAAGTGAATAGTTTCTATAAATTATATGAAAAAGAGACAGAAACATTTACTAGAATACTCAGGAACAGAAGGAGAAAAAGAGATATTGAATTGATTTTTTCTTCTTCAAGTGTTGGATTTTTCCGGCTTAACATAAAATAGAAGGGGGAATTAAAAGGCAAAGCTGGAAAAGCGTGTTTATGAAGACATTGAAAAATCGATGGTAAGAAGATTAATAGAGAAATCTGTAATAAATATGTCAGGTTGTGTAAATTATGTACCATTAAACTGATGTAATCCATTTCTTATTTATATTCCCTCGATTCATTGGGAATACTTCGCAGTCATTTACGTTTTTGTTCGGCCCGTTCTTTCTGGTACACGCCTCTCTTGAGAGGCAATATCAGAACCACCAAAGTCAGTTTTGTTCACCGTGCCATTTGGAAAAGGTATAAAAGAGATGTTGGAAATCCATTCGACTTTTTCTTCCTCCATCACCATCTCGTGTTCAGTGGAAATGTGCTCACTTCGGTGGCGCACAGGTTGTGAGTGAGGAACTTGGGCATCTCTTCCTTGATAGAATACTATTTTATTTGGACAATTCTTAAAAAAAGAAAAAATTTTAATTAAAAATTTACACGGATGATGTTTTAATTTGACATTTCTGCCTAATGTTCATTTTAAAGTCAAAATTTATGATTTAAAAGTTTAAAAAACAAATGTTGGTTCATGGGTTTTGATCTCATAATTTACCGTTATTATAATGGAATTTAGGGTTGTTTGGATTACAAGAAAATTGAAACGGTCAGTTTAATCTAGTACGGGCATAGCAAAGTGTTAAAGACCAAGATTAATGGGTTTGCTGCTTTGTTGGGGAAAAAATTTTTCGCTAAATTTTAAACATTATATCTGGCAGATCTGGCTGGCTTCGTTGAATTCTTCACTATACTTGAAGATTTACTACTGCCATAGGGACTAATCGTTATCATCAATTATTTAAAGACAGTAGAGTACATATGTCTTTTCATATATTTAATAAATTCATCACATCACATATGTAATTCATTGCATGTTTATTGGTACTTACTTTTAATTTTACGACAAATTATTGATTTTTCCAGCAATTTAAAGGTGATTACACTTTGACATTTAACATGTAATAATATTCAGTAGTTAGCCTAATGTCTTCAACTTGAAAGCCAGACACTCTAACAAATGAGTGATAAGGATTTCCATTACCATGCGCATGTGCATTCCATGTGCAAGTGGCGTAAAATGTGTGTGCAAGATGAAAACGGTTTAAATTATAGATATGAAAACAAATTTAAACTAACGGGTTATTTATTACCTCCGTTTATTTTGTCGTCATCTGAGTCATTTCATTCGCAAGTATGCATTCTTTAGTCGCCAGTTTCATTTTTCCATTCACATTCCTCACAAATTGAAATGAATATAAATAAAATAAATTTATTAAACTAGAAATATATATTTATAATTTATACAGATATTTTCTACGTTATTACGATAAACGATTTCACTTAAATTGCTTCCGAAATGGAAATCTTCGATTTTATTGAACAAATTCGAAGTTCAAAGGATTATGTGGCTGTAAAAAAAAAAAAGATCAAAGACAGTAAATCCGTTTTAAAAAAAAAGAAAATAACTGACAGGTGGCCACATGTGCAACTGTCGGTTTAAAGTTTCAAACCATTTTTATAAAAAACGGGAAAATAAGTTTTTAGTTTTTTTAAAGTGTTTGCTACTAAAACTGGTAAAATTGTTCAGCAGAGAAGAAATGTATTAGAATAACCAAAATTGGAGGTAAACTACGATAATGATAATATATATGAGGTTAAATTTATTGTAGTTTTAAGATTCACCATCGGCCCCATTTAGCGCAAATGGTTTTCTACTAAATTCTAATTAACTCTTTGGTCAAATACTCCAGTGTACATCTAATAATCTAATAATTAAAATTACTTACTGTAGTCGAGCAAGGAATCTATTTGTAATATTGTCTAATGTCTTTGCCAAATACACCGTAAACCTTCAAAAATTTCTTTTTTTTGTCTGTTAGTTAATACCTATATCAAACCAGTGCAGAATTTTTTTTTATATCTTATTGTTCTTTACAAAAATTGCAATAAAAGAGCAATTCACTAGTGAGACTAACACTTGGTGCAACTAGAATTTATTGCTACAAGACCACACATGTTACTTGGATAACCTTCTCAGACACGTGATCATAATTTGTACCGAGTTGACATTTTGATAGCACTGAAAGGAGTGAAATAATTAGCAAGAATGTACGCATGACTCTAAATATTTGTAAACAATGCTGAGCAGGCATACAAAGTGCTTGTTTATACTGTACGAATTTTTTATAAACGCATTATTTAAAGTCTTTTTGGAGACTATTTGAAGCAGTTTATATTGGTTAAGTTGAACTTAGTTTGGAAAAGAACAAAGTTTAAATTGAATGGTAAAGTTTCCCTGTATACCCATTGTCCACTTGAATTGTGAATTTTTTTTCTTTTTGTGACCGTCTTCGGGGGAAACAGGTAAAATAGAGATTCGGTCTTGAATGATGCTCAAGTGGGCGTCAAGATAAGGAAAAAGAACACAGACCCCGATTTCCGTTAAAGAAATGGACCTGAGGGTGTGTTTTGAGAGCAAATGCTCGTCTTATAGTAACCATTAACTTGTTTTGTGTAACACGTGGTGGGGTGATTAAAACTACCGTGTCAAATTAAAGGGTAAGTGAGGAACAAGATACACATAAAAGGAAATAGGACAAAAAAATAAATAGCTTTGAATAAATGTATGCGTAAAACTACATTACCTGTATGTTTACTCGTAAAAATAAATCAAATTTTTAATTTTTTCAAAATAAATTTTCTTTTTAAATCGGAAAATGATTTTGGATTTAAAAATATTTTGCATTGCTGTTTCTTAATAAAATATCAATATATTCAAATAGAATTTGAAATAGCTGAAGTATGCAAGGAATTCTAAATCGAAGAATTCATAACTTGATTGCCAATGTTTAAAATACAACTCTCGTTTTCCAAATCTAGCAACAAACTCATATTGGAAGCTTGCATCTAACAGCTAGTTTTTTTTTTTAATTTAAAATAAAACTGCTGTATTAATTGCCACTTAGATTATTATTTTAAAACATTTTTATTAAATATTTTCGTTTATTTGTTCGGTAAAAAGAAAAGGGACCAGTATATTATATATTATATTCAGTCTACAAAATATTCATCACAAACTATAAAGAAATGTATTTTTTTTTTACTCATAGGGGAGATGATATCCATGCTGGATGGTGTCAACGTGTCGGCAGTTTTAAAATTGGAAGCGGAATTGCCATGCGACATTTCACCACCAACTGATGACGACAAAGCACATTTGATTTTCTGGTACCGTGAGATGTCTGGAAGTCCATTTTATAGGTTAAAAAAAAAAATCTTTAAGACGAACAAAGCAAACTATTAATATTTTTTTTTTCTAATCGCATTTCAGTTTGGACTTGCGTGAAAATGCCCTGGATTCGGGCAAACACATGTTGGGGGATAACTTAAAAAATCGAATGGTATTTCATACACAACATAAACCGGCTTATTTATTAATCCATGAGGTAGACGAAACCGATGAGGGCAGTTATCGATGTCGCGTGGATTTCAGAAATTCCCCAACTCGATACTACGTCGTTAACCTTACGGTCATAGGTGCTGGCTGTAGTCTACACAGCCTTTGTGACTCGAGATATTAAATTCGCACTTTTGCTGTGTTTTTTTTACAGTGCCACCTTTACCCCCTTTTATTTTGGACGAAAGAGGTTTGGAGCTAGGATCAACGGTAGGCCCGTACAATGAAGGTTCAAATTTTTTTATTTCATGCGAAGCCAAAGAAGGCAAGTTTAGGAATATTATTTACAGTTTTTAAATATTAAATATTAAATTAAAGTGAGTGGTTTTTACGCGATATTAAAGGTTGGCCGCCTCCTGTGGTCACTTGGTGGCGTGATGGGTCTTTGGTAGATGACAACTATGAAGTAACATCCTTGGGAATCGTCCGCAATGACCTAGTTGTTCAGACTCTAGTTCGAGATGACTTTGGTGCGGTTTTCACTTGCCAGGCATCAAATACCAATATAACAACGCCAGTTGCCACAAGCGTTAGCGTAGATATGAATTGTGAGTAAGCTATAAAATAATATTTAACCTGATTACTTCATACCATATCGTTTTAAAATATCAAATTTTATATTTTATTTATTTATTTTTTTTTTTCAACTAAAAACGTTTCAGTTGATTGCGTAGCATTACACAGAAAATATCAAATTTTTATATTTTATTTTATTTTATTTTTTTTTCAACCAAAAACGTTTCAGTTGATTGCGTAGCATTACACAGAAAATGTTTGTTATAGAAATGAACTACGTCAGGAATGTAGCGTGGAGTCTGCAGTTGTCATCATTTTATTTTTTTGTCAAAAAAACTAATATAGAATTAGAGATATAGCAAAAACAAACAGAAAATTGCAGTTATTAGCATTAAAAAACTCCGCCGGCTTTGCTTCACTGCATTACTTTAATGCATAAAAACATTAGGATTTCAAGTTTTGGTCTAAAATTGTCGTGTAGATCAATTATTAATTTTCTAAAACGTTTCACATTGCACTTTCAGAATAATAATGAACTAATCTTGAGGCAGCAATAAACAATATTTGCACAAAATTTGAGGCCAAATCTGTGAAATCCAGTATATGAGGTTTATTTTTACTCCATTAAATACTTTACTTTAATTAGGTTATCAAGTCTTTCTGTAGATAAATATTTCTAATGTTTTTATTTATTTATTTTTAGTGAAACCCCTGGACGTTAGAATAGAAGAAGTCAATCGTCCATTGTCAGCAAGTAAACGGTACAAATTGCACTGTCATTCGTCAGGCTCTCGCCCTCCGCCTATCATGGCATGGTGGTTGGGTGATCAAAGACTTAAAGACACAGAAGAGACATCTTCAACGGATAGCAATGTTACCATCAGCATTCTCACTTTTGTCCCTGCGAGTGCTGACAATGGCAAATACATGTCTTGCCGAGCAGAAAATGCAGCCATTTTGAAAAGTGGCATCGAGGACGGTAGAAAACTTGATGTCTACTGTAAGTGCATTCCACATTTCCTGCTTTTTGAAGCAATAACTGTTATTAGAAATTAAATTCCAGGTTGCCAGTTGAATATCCGTTTGCAAATTTTACGTTTTTTTTATTTACAAAAAAATATAAATTAAATTTTTATAAGAAAGATTCAAACACCCAATTTCTCTTCTCATTAAGAATCAATCGATTTTGACCAAATTACGCGCTACTTTTTTCTTAGCTTGTACTAACTTAGGCAGAAATCTTCTAAGCACGTACACTTGGTGATTGATTCCTTTCCAATTTGCCTGGGACACAAGAAAATTGATGAAGCAATTTATCAAGCGTTTGTGTGTTAAAAAAAAAATAAGAGAAGAAAGCGGTTCTCACACCTTCAAAATGCACGTGTCAAATAAAACCAGGCGACATAAATTTTTATTTTTTACTACTACATCAAAACAAACTGCATTCACAAAGTCAAGTTTTATTTGAGTGGAATACCAGATGCCGCTTTAAGTTTTTGATTTTCTCCAAAGAGAGATTAAATTGATGATGATTGCTAATTGTGATAATTGTAGTTTGGGGAAAGAGGAAGAAAAACCTTTAGAGAAGAGTTTGCACAAAATATCTAATCATCTAAGCATTGCTTTTATTCTCTTAATTTGCTTCTAGTAAAGCAAAAACCTGAAAGAAAAGAAAAAAAAATCTTTTTTCTTTGCAAACACTTATTGCATTCTAGCTTTAATTTGCAAGAGAGCCCTGCAAATGAGGCGTGACATTTTTTTTTTTAGTCTGTTTTTAGAATTTTTTTACATTACCTTATGTTTAAATAAAAATGAAAAATCTAAATCAATTCAAGAAAAAATGTATAGGTACGTATGTTTGAAGCACGCTTGGAAATCTGTTCCGGTGTCAAGTAAAATTTTCCAATTTGAAATGAAGCACATTCCAAACAAATGCCTTGAGCTCTCAACGTTTGTTTTAATTTTATAATTTGTTTATCCAATCAATTAGAAGTGTGCGGTTTAATTTAACTACCACCGAAAGTTTGAAACTTTTATCAATACCTGTAGGAAGTTTTATCCAATATGTTTTTGGGTCATCAGCTCCACTCTCTGAGTTAAACTCAATCTTTAGTGGAACGGGGATTATTAATTGCCATTATAACACTACTTTTTAAAATATTCCCACAGGGCGAAAAGAGTGAAGTGAATTTTTATTTCGGCTCTATTTAGAAACGCGGTTAGTGCTATTGTGCGCGGTTGTTTATCTACTTCAAATTTCTTCGATTTTTCAGTGTCCCCATTGGGCATACAAACTCATCACTAAGACTTTCAAAGACGCTTTTAATCACGTTCTTTTATTATTCTTTTCAGTTACTCCTATTGTGACATTAGAGCTTGGAGGGTCACTGAAAAACGACACAATCGATGAAGGAGATGATGTTTACCTTGAATGTCGTATCACTGCCAATCCCTTTGTACATGCTGTGGAGTGGAAATTTCAGGTAAATAAAAGTATAGGGAAAGAGTCCTACTAACATGTCAAGTAAAGTGCATAGCTGAAATTGCAACATCAAATTGAGCCAATACCTGATTATCTCCGCAAATATTACTTCTTGTTAGAGTAATTATGTGGCACGAAATCAAATTACAACCTGATGTCAATTATTGCTGACTCACAAAAGCAACTCCATGTTATTGTTGCAATATTCTTATGAATGTGCGTTGCAAGTCAAGAGAACTGGCTGGAAATCACATATACGGATACGGATGAATTTTTGTCTTAAATCAGAGTTAATTAGTTTTCGTGACATCTTAAAGCTTTAGATTGCACTTAACGCTTAAAAAAAAACGTTATTAGTCCTAATAGACATTTCTAACAGGGAGCCGGATAGATTGATCGATCTAACTGACCTCTTGAACAGCAATCACACTGAAAAGATTTTGTTAATTTACAGAGCCACTATTTAGTGAACAATGCATCAATTGGTCTTGTCATCAGCAACCAATCACTAGTAATTCAATCAGTGAAAAGAAGCCATGTAGGACCTTACACATGCGTAGCAATCAATACGGAAGGTGAAGGAGAAAGCAATGTCTTCCATCTGCATGTCAAACGTAAGCTAATCAAACTTTCTTCAAGGAAAAAAAGGGAACGATTTTGCCCAGGTTGTAATAGACGATTTCGTTCACTAATCACTAATAAAACCTAAAGACACGAACTTTTTCTTTTACTCGACTTGAATTTCTTTTTCTCCTTAATTGACGCGTTACTCCTGCCTTGTCTTCTTTTTTTGTCTGATTCACCCATGGCCACTCTTACTGACTGGCAAGTCTAAATGACTGACTGACTGCGATCATTAGTGTTCTGATAATTCTAGGAACCGTTAATTTAAAAAAATTCTACTTGTGATTTTTGTATTATTATTAGTTTCTTAGTTTTAATCTTAGTATTGCGTGTTATTTTACCTATAAAAAAACATTTCACGCAGCTGTTAATTTGTTAGCTCTCAAGATTTAGTAAAACAAATATTTGTCTTGTATACAAATCCCTACACAGTTCATGTACAGATGAGAGAGTTGATGCTTGCCCACTAGGGTAATTGTTTTCAGTAATGACTTGAATTATGTAAAATGATGTCTGATGAAACCATTGGGTTTCAGGCTACTGGTCGCCGATACACGTAAAATCTTATCGTGGATTGGTGATTAGGAAAAAAACTTTGTTTTTTCAAACATTTTTTAAAAATTTATTGCGAACAAAGTAATCCGAAGGATTCATGGCTTATAACTTTGGCTTCAAAGGAAATGAAGTTTTTACTCTTATATTTATTTTTTCCCCACTATTCTCGTGGGTTTGAACCCGCGACCCTGAGTTGAGAAGCAAACCTCTTGCACAATATAGACGAACTGAAGGCTTTAGATGGTAGGATGATGATACGATATCATGAAGTAATAACAACAACAACAAAAAAATTTCAAAAAATTCCTATATCATTAAACTCGCGATGAAATTTCAATTTTTAACATAAATATTGAAAACGCTCAATAAAAGTACCGTATTTTGTCGATTACAAATTGCGGCCGAGGGGTGCGGCCGTAATTCGAGGGCGGCCGTAATTCGAGGCGGCGTTTAATTCGTTTGGTCATAAATTGCCTTGCATGTACGCAACTTTTTAAATTGTAAAACGTGTGTTTAATCGATTTTAATGTATTTAATACGTGCAAACGTATTAAAAACGTATTAAAATCGTTTGAACACATCTTTTACAACTTAATAACTTGCGTACATGCAACGCAATTTAGACAAAACGATACCGTACACATTTCGAATAATGGCCGCGGCCGTAATTCGAGTGCGGCGTTTATTTCGAATTACAGCCGAGGGGCGCGGCCACAATTTGAGGGCGGCCGTAATTCGAGGGCGGCCTTAATCGACAAATACGGTAAAAGAAAAGTAGTTATGAATTTAATTGAACTATAGAACCGTCTGAAATAGTTATTTTGATTTTATAGATGCCCCTGTGTGCAAACCGGGGCAAAAGACTACATATGGTGTAGGGAAGAATGAGGCAGTACACATTCCATGTGAAGTGATTGCTTTTCCACTTAAACTTCGTTACCGCTGGGCCTTGAACCTCACTTCAGATAGTGGGAATGGCAGTAAAAGTCATACGGTTTTTGAATCGTCGCAAAGTACACTTTCATACATTCCAAGATCTAAAGCGGATTTTGGAACTCTCCTATGTTGGGCGACCAATGATATTGGTACACAGGCACAGCCGTGCGTATATCTCGTCATTGCAGCAGGTGAAGTGAACAGTGCTATGTGGTATGAAACGAAATTGTAATTTTTGTTTCATTGTGTTTTTATTTAGATATTCCCGACCCCGTGTACAATTGTACAGTATATAATCAAACTGTTTCGTCCTTTTACGTTGTTTGTATGCCTGGTTACGATGGAGGTTTATCGCAAAGTTTTGTTATGAATATTCATGACTCAATTGATGGACAGGTTTAATTCATATTGCAGTGGCGAAGTTAAAATGTGAACTTTAAATAATTGATTTTCATTTTTGTTCATCTTTAGTTGAAATCGACATTAACTAGTCCTCGTGCACTTTTCTATGTAAGTGGGTTGAATTCAGGAATGAAATTATCCTTGAAAATCTATTCTTCAAATTCAAAAGGACGCAGTGATGCAGTGGAATTACAAGCTCAAACCAAAGAAGTTGATGACAAAAATGGTTATTGCGCTTGAGATTATAATTTTGAGAGAACCCGTTATTAAAAATGTTCCTTTTAAATTTTAGATGAAGTTGTTTTGGACATGATGCAGATGTTGCTCGTCTTAACTGGTGTGGTCATTGCTCTCTCACTTGTAGCTATTGCTGTTGTTGTCATTATGAGATGCAGAATTTCACAAACAAAAAGCAGAGAGACTGTTTAAGAGAACAAGCTCAAAGGTTGAAAACACGTGTTGTGTCATTAACGTTCTTCTTTAATTAAAGAATTTTAAATATAATCGCCAGATCAAATATTCTGCTGCACAAAGAAGCTGACGGAAGTGTTGACACGGACGAAAAATGCCCTGATGTGATTCCCAGTAATGGAAGGGAAGGTAATTCATATTTAATCTTATTTGCTTTAATGCCAGTTACAGTTTTAAATAATAATTGAATTTTTTTGTAAACGTCCATCCAGTTTCTTCTTATATGTCATTTCCTTTCACCATCATTGACCAGGATTTTCCTCCAGTGGAAGTGAAATGCCTCCAAAATCAATATAACACGCAAAATCCTCAGCAGCCAGATGACCATCAAAATAAAAGACAGTCTTCGCCATCTACATCGGTAACCAAAAACTTATTGGATTGTAAAGATTTTAATCACAGTACAAGAAGCAATTCACACAAAGTCAAACCAGTTGGCAATTACCACGCGTCAACATTCGCCCCAGTTGACTTCACTGTATGAAAATGTGTCTTATCGCGAGATGAAACTCCTAGTAATTATCCACTGCAACCACAATAGTGGTCCACGGAGTCAGACAGAATTGATCCGTTGGCAAACTACCATCTCCAGAATAGGAAACTTGGGAATTCTCAAGTCCAACCACATATCTTAAAATCTTGATGCTTTTAGAACTCAAACATTCTCCTCTGGTTATATTCTGGCCTACAAGGAGAACTTGACGTGATGCATCTTTTCGTAAAATCCGTGACTGCAAGTTTGTGACTGGCATTTTCATCAACCACTTTTGTCTAGTGCAGAAAATTCTAAAGATGCAAATAAATTAATCCCGACGTCTGTTTGTTTGAAATCCACTGACGTGTTGTATTTATAATTTTATTTCCATGAAAACGACAAATTTCTTAATTAATTTATTTAATTTTCAGCTGTTAGGAGGGATTATGTTTTCTTTACTTTTTTTTGTGGATCTCATTTTGTTGCACAAATATATTTTTTTGTACAGAACGAACCATTACGGTGTAAATAAATTTCTATTGGTTTTGTAAGCCACACTAATCGACAGACGGCCCCTTCTTCATACTCAATTAAAAACGAGGTAAAAAATCATTGTGCAAAGAACTCATATCCTGCCCGTTACCTCCATTACACCCGCACGACTTTTTAATAAAGTGCAGTAACTAATTAAAAATGTTTTAATGAATGCATACGAATAATTAAAACTGCTTAGTTTTTTAAGCAATAAAAAAAATTGTTCAACAAACTTTTTTGACATTTTTTGTTGAAAAATTGATTTCATTAGTAAAATGTTTTGCATGTTTTTAGTA
>AFFK01019697.1:0-41131 GCA_000239455.1 Strigamia maritima
CAATGCGTTTAGCCGATAGCACTGCTTTAGTTTCTCCGTTCTTCATCAGTAACTTTTTTACAGTTTTTACAGAAGCACTTTCTGCCTTGGCCGGTTTTACACAACCACTATCCGTCTTTGCAGGTTTTGTACAAACATCTTCCGACTTTACAGGTTTAGCAATGGCGGCTTCAATTTTTAACTGCAACTGATAAATCCTTCGAAATATTAGGTTTCTTGATTTTCTTTCCTTCCGTATCATTTCCGCAGCTTGCTTTTGCCTTTTCCTTTTCTTCCTTAAAACTTTCATCAAGTTTAACTTTTTTCTTTTTCTTTTCGCTCGAGCTGTCATGTCGCTTCCGCTTTAAATCTTGTGATAATCCATTGGTTAACTTTTTCTCCTCGCTTTGGACAGAAGTCGAATTTGGTGAATTAATTTTCGGTTTATCTTCCTCAGAGTAATAATCCTTGAGTCGTACGTGCCAAGCTAAAATTAACATAAAAAAATAAAACATTAGCCCACATAACTAAAATTATAAACAATATTAATTTACCGATGCTTGTGACAGCAGACACTGTACGAAACTGATGAACAACATTTCGTGGCAAGAAATAAATGTCATTGTCACACAACTGAATCCGCGCATACCGAATACCCTCACGATGTAGCTGATTAAGTTTAGCATCTTCAACCCATTGAATACACTAAAATATTAATTGTATTTGTACGTAATCTTCAATATAATGGTTATAAATATAATGGTTATAATGGTATCGTATTCTAACCTGGGATGTAGGTGGTTCATGTAAATCCAACTGCAACTTTTCCACAAGTTCTGTAAAATCACCTGAATGAAATGCTACCACATCTTTTGTAATACGATTAGTCGAATCACTAAAACAAAAAAAATTAATTTTGGTGAATTAATATCGTAATTAAAAAAACTCACATTCGCCCGCAATTAACGGCTTTCAAAATCCCTCCTGCAGCTGTCGTGTGTCGGTCCAACCCGTGACCAACGTGGTCAGCATGACATTTTGTGCGGTCTTCGAACATTGTTTCCCGGGGTTCCGAAACCCGTGGTAGATATTGTAAATTCCTGAGTTCGTTCGGACCAGTTCGTTTTCTTTTGGATGGTGATTTAGCGATATCTGCAGTTGGAATAAGTTGTTCTCCAGGACGAATCCACAGAATCGGACCATCATTACTCTCTTGTGGCGACTGCATTTGAACTGCAGACAAACGCCCCCAGGGAAGGGATAACCGTAGAAAAGGACTCGCATCCAAAAGGCTTAAAAAGTCTGGAAAATAATCCCCAACTTCTTCGTGAACTGTTCCGACCAAACTTATCTGATGCAAAGGTCCTGCACGATATGTGCCCCCACTATAAGAGTTGTGAACTCTCTCCTGGAACTTCTCCAGTGTTGTTGTGTCAATATCCGAACGACCCAAAACTCCAGTTTGTATGGTAAGTGTTGGATAATACGATGCAAAATGTTCGAGCAGATCTGGCAGGAATTGTGCTGCACCGTGAATGATTCCCATTACGTGTCTTGCGACACCGGGACGCTCTTCGGCAAACGTGGCCTGAAATGGAAGAAATCAATACTGTAATATTTAAAATAAATAGATAAAAAAATGTTGTTTACTTGGAAAAATTCGTCCGCTAATACTTCTGCATCAGTGGGTGTCAATTTATCAATTTCGTCTTGGTAAACGTGAACTACTGACGCTCCACCGTTCGGATAAACAGCGACATGAATATATTTCCCATACTTAAATCCCGGATGATTATTTGTTGTCGCCGACAGGTAAGATTCACTTTTAAGCCAAGAATTTTTTATCATGAGTTTATTTGATCGATTACACTGAATTCCAGCGTCTTTCCGTTTCATTTTGCTTCTTTTGTAGCAGTGTTTGCAACTTATTTTATCTGTAGAATGGCTAAGTTTACTTTGCGATACACTTTTTTCATTGTTTTCAATCGGTTTACTCGGTTTTTTCTCCGAAAGTTTCTCTTTTTTAATTGGCGATTTGTGCTGCTCGTCTTTCTTGTCTGACACACTTCTCTTCACATCATTTTTATCACTACTTTGATGATTTTGTGAATGTTTTGAAGAACTGCTGCTCTTATTATGTAACGTTTGTTTTTCCACTTTTAATTTAGTCTTTGATGTTTTAGTTTCTTGTTTTGTTTTAACATTTAGCGATGACGTCGACTTCGAATGTATTTTCTTTAGTTTACTAAGAGTTTTCGTCTTTTGTTTTTCTTTATCAGCACTTTTTTGTTTTGTCAATTTGCTTTTTAATTTACATTTGTGCCTCACTTTTTCCACAAGATCCATGAGACAAACACGGACATCGTTCTCCACATCATCTATATCCGTGCGGACTACATCATGTTGTTCACATATTTCATCCACTGTAGTTTCCTCACATTTGTTAGACAAATTTTCCGTTTCAATTTTAGGCAAATCAAGGCACACAGGGGATAGGTTATTTTTAATTAGAGATTCTTCCGAATCAGTTATAGTATTAACAGTATACCCATCCGTTTGATCCTTCGATTGATTTTTTTCACAAAAATAATTGCCAACACTGATATTATCTTTTACAGGACTCAAAACTACTGGATCTTCCTTATTTAATTGCTTTTCTGAACTATCACAATTCCCCGTCTCATTTTCCTCGTCACATTTCTTTTCACTTTCAGTTTCAGACAGTTCGCCTTCCTCTTTTTCACTGTCATCCAATTGAATCAATTTAGCAACTGACGTCCGCGCTGGTTCACGGGGGATGTTGTTCGAACTCTTTTTATGCACTTCGTCCGTTTTCACCGATTCCGATGATGTTGATTGATGTTTTTCGAATGTCGATAATGACGCCGATCGCTGTGATGATAATGGTGGTGATGATATTTAGTAGAGGTTTTGTCTTTATGTTTTTTCTTTACACTCGACCGATGCCTGTCACTTTTCTCCACTTTGCCGTTACTGTGATGTTTCCAGTCAGTTAAATCTAAAAACAGTGCAAATTTCAATTAATATTCACGTAAATTTAATCGAGCTAAACAAAATCACTTTTTTTCGATCCACTATGGGTGCTCCCATTATAATTTTTGTCATCCGCAGTAGTGCTCGAATTTTTGTTACCAATCTTTTCGCCACGTATTGAACTAGTACCGGCATGACTTGGAGAGCTGTCACACACTCTTTTGCGAGGTGACGAGGAGTAATCGTCATCCTTCTCGTAACTGGATCGAGCTGAGGACGGGAGACCAGGTAAATTCCAAAAACTGTTGAGTTCTAATCGTTTTTGCTCCCCTTCAAAATCGTCTGAATTTTTCCTGCAACTGTCAAAATCGTTGAGTCGTTTGTTTTTAATTTTATCCCGGTGTTTGTCCATGGTTTCCCAGGATGATCGCGAGGATTGAGCGTCGGACGACATTTTGATATTGATTTCTTCCTCGAAAAAAAATACCCGGATGAAGACGTCGTACTTAATGAACTCCACTTTGTTCCATTAATTTCTATTGGTTAGATTGAAAGTGAAAGGGTTGCCATTGCTCCATTTGCGATTTCTCCACCAATCAGAAACAATGTAACTGAAAGGCGCCAAAAGCGGCTTGCGCATGCGCAGATGCCGCTATTATACTACCACACTTTACCGGACACACAAGAAGCAAAGTTTTCAAACTTAACTTGTGTTGATTTTCGGTAAGGAGAAGCGTCTATTACTGAACCCTAGGCGCAACATGGCCACTGGAGGAACAACTCCGAAGAAGATCCGCAAAGTTGAAGGCTCATCGTCAGTCGGGGAAGGCGACGAATCGCGAGATTACGATGCGGAGACACAGAAAGCGTTAGAGGAGATCGACGCCTGTCAGAATGAAATAGATGCGCTTAATGAGAAGGCGAGCGAAGAAATTCTCAAAGTCGAGCAGAAATATAATAAGTTGAGGAAACCGTATTTTTGAAAAAAGAAATGAAATCATCAAGAAAATACCCAATTTTTGGGTGACAGCTGTATCCTTTTTTTGCAGGTGGTTACATGACCCTACGCTAAGCCTAACATGTACACCATGCTTTGTCTGCCGTTTGTTTTCCTTTACTTCTTTTTTCGCTTTAGTTTGTAAACCATCCCCAGATTTCGGCTATATTGGAGGAAGAGGAGGAAGAATGCTTGCATTATTTGAATAAATTAGAAGTGGAAGAGTTTGAAGATATTAAATCCGGATACAGGTACGGAACTCTTTTTAGATACAAAACCGCACAGGTTTGTACGCTAATTTTTTTATTATCATTCTGATGACCTATTAATAATTAACTAGGATTTATTTTCTCCATTAATTTTTGGAAATTAAATTGTTTGCAATAAGATTTTTTTTAATTAATAATACTTGGAATAATTTTTTTTTTATATTTTTTTTTTTTATTTTTTATTTTTTATTTATTTTTTTTTTTTTATTTTTATTTTTTTTAAATGTTATTTTTGCAGTTTATAATTTTTGATAATAATATTTTTTTATTTATTTATTTATTTTTTTTTTAGAATCAAATTTTATTTTGATGTAAATCCATATTTTGACAATGATGTTCTTACCAAAGAATTCCATTTAGGATCATCAGGTAATTGGCACATACTTTTTGTTGTCGAAATATACATTTTATAATAAGTTTATTATTAAGTGCTGAATTAATATAATTTTAGAATTACAAATTTATGTAAAATTAGGTGATCCAGCATCACAGAGTACACCAATTAAATGGAAGGAAGGCATGGACTTAACTAAACGGCATCAAGAAAAGCAACAACAGTTGAAAAACAATCGGAAGCGGGTTCACGTGCAGCGTACTTTCTTTTCGTGGTTTACCGATCACGGAGATCCATCCGCAGACGACATTGCCGAGGTAAAAAGTCAATTCAATTTAATTTAGAAATTCATCTAATTAAAGCTTTCTTTCGACCTATTTCAGGTTATAAAAGATGACATGTGGCCCAATCCCCTACAGTATTTCTTAGTTCCAGACATTGAAGTGGAAAACGGCCTTGAGGGAGATGATGATGACAGCGATGAGGATGAAGTTGACGATTCTGTAGTAGTTGTAGAAGAAGATGAAGATGGGGAGGATGAAGACGATGTTGAAGCCGGTATCGTGGTTTAAATTAATTTTAATAACAATATATTTTTCTTAATCTACTTGAATAACTTCATTTCAATTTAAAACATTTGTGAAGGTTAATTAGCTGTTGGTTGAACTATTTGAATGCTGCTAGTGACGATATTTTTCTGGATGTGCTGATCTTGAACCATCACATAAAGAAAACACAGTCGTGGCAAATTTGATTGGATTAAACTTATACGAATCGATTTACAATTTAAGCTTAATTAAAAAAAAAAAATGTTTAAATTTAAAAATTTTTATTCCACAGAAGATGATGTTGATGAAGAAGTATATGAAGATGAGGAAGATGAAGAAGGCAAGTAGTTTCAGTTACGATATTCATTACGTATATCTGCATTGTAAATCGTCGTGCAAGCCTAACAGTGCATACAGAAAAATGTCGATACTATGAGTGTTTTTGATGAATGTTTTTATTGTATCTTGTTTGAAATGTGTTTGTATTTCTTTCTTTTAATTAATTTATTTGCTTTGGATTGTAGGTGAGGACCTATCGGGGGACGACAAAGGAGCGGATGAATGAAGCGCGGCGTTAGCAGAAAACGTTTGTTTTTTGATGTTAAAAACATGTAGCACGAAGAAAGATCCACCACCACATCGTCATCTTAGACACCTTGCGTAAAACAAAGAAAAGTTTGCATAGCCCATCGATTGTTTATCTTTTCGATAATTAAAATAATCAACAAATACTGATAAATTTTTATTCTTCACGTGTTGTAAATAACACAATGGGGTGAAATAAACCCCATCAAATTTGATTTCTATCCCATTGTTTCACTTTATTTAAATGGAGTTCTTTTTTTTTATGTCTTCTGTGTCCCAATGTACGAATTACGTTTTTAAAAAAAAAATCTGTAAAGTCATCACTTTTTAGCCTCAATTATTTTGCTTCATGGGGAAAATAAAAGTTATTGGAAATAATTATACAATTATCGATTTACAAAAAATATTAGGGAGTTTGCAGAACTTAATTTAAGATTTCTACTAATAGATTTCCATGTGAAAATAGAAAATGAAAAAATTAAATTCTGCAAAATCTCTAATTACGTGTTCTTATCAAAAATATATGGCAGAAAGAATACAATTTTCTTTTAAATGTTAAAATGATGAAATATAAAATAATATGTAGATTAAAATTGTGCAATACAGATTTTATACATCAGAAAATTTAATAACTTATTGGCTACGTTAATTGCTGGCGTGCATGTATATTTGTAAAAATCTGGTTCGGGTAATCTTGCAACATTTTATACATTAGCGCACAACTAAAAATACCAAAATCACGTAGAAAGAACAGGTCACAAGGATGCAATTTAGTCAGATTTAATAATTTTAGCAGTTTATTTACCGTAGTTATGATTTTTGACTGAAGCTTTCATTTATTTTTGTTCGATAGTATAATTGTGGTATTCTAGCTATCTTACATGATCTCGATACAGTCGTTAAACACTAAAACTACAAATTCAGTTGCCTTGCGACACAGGTAAAATATTTAACAGACTTTTACGAAAACAAACTCTTCAACTACAAAATTGATAAAATTTTTAGGGTTTGACAAGTTTCGACGTGTAGCGTAAAGATAAAAGCTTCTTGTTTACTCAAGTCAATCAAGTGTGTCCTGGATCAGAGAATATTAAAATTTTCAAAAAGATTGCTATTGGTTCAAAACACTTATTAGTCACCTTTCCAGGATATTACCTGATATAAAGCCACTCAAGTTTAGGTGTTGAATGATATAACGACAGCATTTGGAAATAGACCTTGACCCAAATTTTTCATTTTCAACAAGTAGAAATATTCTTCTGGAAGTGATTATTTCAAGGTTAATTTTCGTCTACATTTTAAACTTTATATTGTCTTTGAAATCTTTTTCGAAGACAAACGGGTTAATGGTTGATGGTCGGAGACCTTAAGGCGGAGTTAACTTGCCTCCAAGCTGTGACTCTTATCATCAGACACGTCACACAAGGGGAAAATTTCTAAGCGGTTGGAAGTCGTCAATTTCCTGTGTAAACGAAAACTGAGAGCGATCCAGCCAGCTGGATATAGTAGGAAGCTTCGCAATCCTAATCAAACCGAGGGAAGCAAGGAACCATTGAAGTCACTTGGCTCGTTAAACAGTTGAATTGGATTTTTGTTGTTTTTTGGTTTCTTGTGATAATCTTTTATTGCGACATAAATTATTGTTAATGGCTTCGAAGAAAAATACTTCAGTAAGCAAAAAGTTTATACTTGACCATCTTCCGTTCGATGTATTTAATGACTTATGTCGAATTTTGGATGGAGCTAAATCGTGGGAGACATTAGGTAAGCTTACGATCTTAACTGATTCTTAAATTTCTTAAATTTCTTAAATTTTTCCGTATTTCAGGAGGTCGATACATGCACTATAGTTTGCTTCAACTTAGTGAATTTAGTCGCAGTGAATCTGGCCCCTCCAAAAAAATGTTAACTCATTGGGGATTTACGAAAGGCTCTGTCGATCGTTTGTTCGTGTATCTTAACCAAATGGAGCATTATAGGGCAATACAAATAATTTTTCCATACGGTAAAATGAAAACAAAAAGTGTCTGTAAGATTTTCTTACTAAGTATTGTAAATTATTTGCAGTGTCGCCCGAAAGACAAAAGTTGTTTCTCAGTAAACCAGAATGTTCAACATACATAATGGGCTGTGAAAATAATAATTCCAGTATTTTTTCTTCAAAATTGGCATCCAAACCAGTCGTGAGTTGATATTATTTTGTTTTTTTTGTGTATTCCAAGAATTGTAATTGCTGATATTTGCTTACCGTATCTTTACTCGGATGCATTGAATCAAGGTTCAGTGTTTACAATTCTTGGAAAGACTCATTGATGACCATAGATCATAAAATATTAATGACACAACTTTTCTTCTTTCCAAATATACAACAGAAGAACTATTCTGCGGATAAATCGTCCATATTGAAACGACGTGAAGATACAAAGTTATTTGAAATTCACAACACGTCTGAATTTGGACACCAGCAAATGGGAAAAATACCAGTAGAAGACGTAATGAATAATATTAGAGTACCGTATTACATAGTGCATAAATCAAAGTTTTTAAAGTTGCATCACTTATTACTAAACGTTTTTATAGGGAACTTCTAAGTTCAATATTGATTATTCTTCTGACAGCAAACAAGTGAAATCCCGTGTTGACACAAAGTATTAATCCGGCTATAAATAGCAAACGATTGCGCAGAATAACGCATTATGTTTTAATTTTAGAAAAACGGAAGTTGCTAAGGAAACAAGTATCAGTCAAGATAAACGCCTTATACATGAAGAAGAAATTCGAGAAAAGGAGACGAGAGAAAAGGAGCAAAGTGATAACTATCGTAAAAAATCGTGTGATTTTACCAGCATACAATCAAATTCATCGTTACCCCACATTAGTTTTGAGGAAGTTCAACATTCGACTAATAACTTTAGAAATAATGTTCTTGGGCAAGGCGGATTTGGCGTTGTTTACTCGGGAGTATGGAAAAATACACCTGTAGCGATAAAGTACATCGAAAAGGTAAACAGATGGTCAATATGAATGCTGAGTGTATGTATTCATAAATCCCAATTTTTATTGCAGAAAAAGAATCCTTGCATTTCAATCGATGATGCAAAACTGAAACAATCACTTACAGAAATATGGGCATTGGATAGTTTCCGGCATAAAAATATTATCAGCTTGTACGGTTACTCTCTCAATCAAGATGGCTTGTGTCTTATATACCAGATGATGGATAATGGATCACTTGAAGACAGGTTGCGTTGTCGTGTATGTATTTAAAATATGATAATATTTTTTTTCTTCAAGTAGATAAATATAATACTTTTATTACAGAATGGTACAAAGCCTCTAAATTGGATGCAGCGGTTAAACATTATTTTGGGCACTGCTTGCGGCATACAGTATTTACACACAATAAGTTCTGATCGACCTTTCATTCATGGTGACATCAAAAGGTAAAATGCTGAGATTAGATTTTTGCCTCAAATACTATATTTTTATTGATTTTTTTAATATAGTGCGAATATTCTTCTGGATCAGTCTTTCGAACCAAAATTAGGCGATTTTGGACTTTTGCATGAAGGGCCGCCGAGTACAAAAACTCATACATACGTTAAATATATAAATGGCACGCGGGCTTATTTACCTATTGAATATTTGCAGCGTAATGCTCTGTCTACTAAAGTCGATACTTATGGTTTTGGCGTGGTAAACCCATAATTAAATTTTATATCTGTATTTTGTAAACTTTTATTTTAATTCTTGTCTTAAGGTGCTATTTGAAGTTGCAACTGGACTTCGCGCTTACGATGATAAACGCGGCACAGAAAAGAAAAGCTTAGTAAGAAATATAATATCCACTCGACACTCGTTTTCATCACTTAATCCAAACTGGGATTTTATTTTAGGCATTGTTTGTGCGATATTATCTACCGTCAAAGTGGATGGCAATTTGTGATCAAAATGGTGGGAAAGAACACAGTCATTTATGTCAATATTTTATTCAACTGGGTACGAGATGCACTGAAGATAATAAAATTAAACGACCGGAAATGGTTACGGTATATTCGTAAGATTTTGTTTTGGTTCATTTTGTGTAATTATTCTCCATTAGGTTTTCAAAGAACTCGCGCACGTGGCTGGAACTGAGGTGGTCAAATTAAGAGCGGCAGAATGTGAGCTTAAATCGTAAAAATTGTATAAAATTCCTTTTGCTAACACATTTACTTGTAGCACTGAATTCTTTAAATGTTCCTTCGTGCAACGTTCCATTATCTTATGACAGTGTTCAAGAAATTAAATCTCCTGAAAGGTCAAGACAAACTCCAACTATCAGTAAACCTAAAGAGTCAAACTGTCAAACAGTTGAGTCCGCTGCTCCATCTAAGGGAGTTAGTTTAAATGGATCGATCATTGTTTGTTCAAGTAACAGTAACGATTTTCAGGAAAATTGTTTGCCCTGCATTACGGAACTTGGATTTGGTCGGCAATAAAACTATTTGAATATTTTTAAATTTTATTATTATATATATATTATTATTTTTATTATATATATGTATTGGAACAGTATAATTGTTTTAATAAAGATCTTTATTTAAAAATCAGAATTTCTTAGATTAGATTACAATTAGATATACAACCTGTACATCTAGTTTTGGCAGAAGAATGCGAAAGTATGAATAACAGTTAACAAAAACCAAACTCACACCATTTGCCGTCATTTTCCAGAAAAGCGTGTTCATGTAAACTTAGTAAATCTTCTTTTTTGGAAATAGTTACCGTACAGATGTTGGTGATGGTTTTGTTTTGTTGGTTATTTATCGCCGAGACACCGATGGATGATTAAGCTACAACTCCTTATTTACCATTGACGGGCGAATAAAATCTACATTCGTATTTATTTGCAAAGACGAATAATGACGTTTTTTTTTCATTCACGCTACATTCCAGACAACTAAAATCTATTTACCTATAAGTTTGGAGTAACTCGGATTGGTCGGGATCCGAAAGTACTGCCGAGCAAGGTACTAAACACCACCGATAGGGGTTTCACAGATTTCTGACTCAGTCAATGGCGGAGTCCTCAGTTTCACTATTTAGTAGTGTGTACCTTCATGTTGATGTAAAGAAGTACCATTGACTTTGTTTATCAGATAAATAACGATACACGGTATATGAACTTCGGATTAAGCTACGTGGGATTTGAAATATTTAATAATACACGCTTAAACCTTTAAAATGATTATTACAGTAAAAATTTTAAAAGGAAAAGACTGTAAAATCGAGGTTAATGCACATATCTAACCTATTAATAGCTATACGTATTTCTGTCTGATATAGTCGTTAACATTATATTCCTCTTATATCCATTCAGGCAAACACAAATTCATCAATAAGTTTTGTTAAACAGATAGTTGCGCGAGAACTTGATGTACCTGTCGACCAGCAATTGCTTGTATTCAGAGGAAGAAAACTTTCTGGTAATAATAATTACAAAAAGAATAATAATTTGAACTAATGATAATAATTGATACACGAAATTAAATTGCTCGTGCTGTTATTTGTGATTGTGCAAAATTTTGTAATCAAAATGAGTCGATCATTGTCTTTTAATAACTCTATTTCAGATAGTATGTCCCTAGGTGATTATAATATTATTGATGGAACTAAATTACATTTGTTAATACAAAAAGCAGACTCCATGAACGATAAAATTGAAAATGATGCGCCATTGTTGTGGGATGAAGTGGATAAGGTATTACTTAAACATTTTTCCCGACACAATGCGAATAAGGTCTTGGAGCACTTTAAAAAGGTGAAAGGTTTAGAATCTTTAGATTAAAAATATAAAAATTTTATTTTTGATTATTTTTTGTAGGAATTTTCTCAAACGATGGCTCATTGGAATTTAGATGACATTGAACGATTAGCAAATTTTTATATGGATCACGATTCCTCTTCATCGACAGATTTCATGTGAAATTTCAGTTTTATTTCTTCAGTTTAATTAACTTATTTAAATTTTGTATTACTAATCATACTTGTTCCGAAGTTTTAATAAAAGTACACATGATGTAAATTTTATTTTTACACGTTTTTTAGTCATCGAGATGAAGGTGGATGAAAGAAATTAGTCATTAGTTTGTGCTTTAAATACTTTTAATAAAAATCCTTGACAGAATTAAGTTTACAATAAATGAAATTTAAGCTAAGCTTAAAAAAAATATGTTTAGCAATTTGTGCACCAAATTTATTAAACGGTAATTGATTATTTGTATATATACAGTACACTTAAAACATAAAAGCTAGGAGTTAAATCGTTGCTAGTCAGACAACAAGCAGCGTTTAAGAAATTAACTACCAATAATTTCATGTATCTGAATAATTTCCTATAGCGTATGAATTATGCAATTTATTATCTAAATACAAATGTCTAAGCTAAATGATTTTATAATACAGTGTCATGAGATAGTGATGGCTGTAAAAAAAATGTGTGAAATACAAAAGTTACAAATTAAAAAAGAAAAATATTACAGTTAAAATAAAATCACATAGTTGACATCATTGGTTTTAGTAACTCAGTTCTGTTGACTGCGTTTTAAAAGTAAAGCTTCACCTGAAGCTGAGCCCGTTGTTTCTGCTAGAAGCAAATTAATTTATCAGTGAATTTTGAATTAATTACATTGCTTCATCAATACTTGGTAACCAAAAAGCCTAAATTAAAAAAAAAATTATAACTTTTATTTTTATAACTTAAATCGATTAAATTACCATGTTAGTGCAAGCACTCGCTAACATCATGTATTTAGGATTGAATTGCACACACTGGACCGGTCCTGTGTGATCACAATTAAGAACGCATACTTTAAATCCCATCTCGGCATTCCACACATGCACGCGACCATCCGTTGATCCTGTAATTGACAAATTACATTCACAGTAATCTATTTCAGTTGTTTAACAGTAAATCGTAATCTTACCACTGAATATAAACTGTGAATCAGGACTGAAAGATGCTTCTAAATGAATACCTTTAGCATTTGAATAGCCCTAAAAATGGCCAAAAAATTAGACAATTTCAGAAAGAACAAAATAAATCAACTTACGGAGAATGTTTGCAAAGGATTTCCATTAAAAGCATCAATTAATCGCACTACACTTCCATTAGTCGCAATCAAAACAGTCTTTCCATCTGGGCTAAACTTTAACATAGTCCAGTCACAATCCTTTTCTTGGGCTAAGCGAAAAGTGTTAAATGGACCTTTATCAAAGGACCGTAGATCGTATAGCTTAACGTATTCAGAGTTAACACCAGCAGCAAAAATAAGCCCTTCTGGATCGAATGCAGCCACTGGTCGTCCAGGAAGGTGCATCAAACCCTGGGTAAATTTAAATCATAATGTTTTGTTTATATCTTTTTTAAACACAAATTATTACAAAATGTTTATACTTGACAATTTGGCGATCTCAAATCCCACAGCCTAACGGTTTTATCTAAGGATCCGGATAAAAATGTATCGTCTATGGGTGACATACTGAGAGTGACAACTCTGAAATTTAGAAGAAAAAAAAATTTAATTTCAAAATTCAAAATTATGTTAAATATACAATTACTTTTTCGTATGTCCTGGAAAATATCGAATGTATTTATTATCATGCAGTGACAAGTACCGAATAGTATCTATTTTTTTAAAAGAGAATATATGGAAATAAAAATTATATAAAAAAAGATGATAATGCAAATTTTTATTTAAATTTATTACCGTCAACTTTGGTTGAACAATGAATAGTCGTGTTAGCAGCGTGTGTAAATCGTATAAGGTCAACTCCATATTTTTTACTATTTAGACTGCGTTTATGCCTGGAAAAAAAAAATAATAAATAAAATAAATGTTCCGTATATTTGTAAACACGACACGTATCCGCGATATTAAATTATTATTTAGTGTTATTGTTGTATTGTCAATGTTGTATTTATACCAGATTAAAAACAAATTACTCAATTTAAATTCTAAAATAGAAATAGAAACACGTAGTTTTAATGTGGTGATATCATTGCTTTTCCCTCCCTACCAAAGCATCATCCAGACAATCAACCAAAAAAAAAAACATTCTGCCAGTTAGAATTTCAATTTCAACGAAGCATTTTATTAAGTGCACCGTGTGCATGACATTTTTTATTATTATTCTTAAGTACTTACGTTCCCTTCTCACAGTCGTAAATTACAATTGAATCGTCTTCACTACTGGATATCAATGTTTCTCCATTTGGACTGAAGTCCATACTATTAATTTTCTCCGTATTTTCGCGAAACACTTTCGCCACCCGGAAACTTCGAACGACATGATCAACCAACTTCATTTTTTCTTTTTACAAGCTCATAAATCATACGTATGTTTAAAATGTTCAAACAATTACACATCAAGAGTTTCCATAGAACGCCCTTAGCCTAAACATACACAGGCCAGACAATAAGCCTAAAGCCAATAACTTGAGCCGATTGGAACGGAAGTCATGGCGTACTTATAAGTAAAAGAGAAAAAAATGTAAAAACGACCACTTCCGGTTTTGAGAATACGTGTTTACTTTTCATAATTAACTAGAAAATAATGTCTAATATTTCTTATGAAATATATTATCCAAATTATTATATTTCAAAAACTGTATGTAATTTTTTAAATTTTTTTGTGAAGAATAAAAAGTGAAAAAAATTAAAATATCAGCTAGATATTTAAAATATTATGTAAAAAAATAAAGAAAGATTTTGTTTCTTCATGAAAATATTTTTTTTTCTCTCGTAGAGTATTGTTGACTCTGGTCAATGATTGTAAATGTTTGGTTGATGAGATGAGATGAGATGAGAGCAATGAGCCAACGGAAGCTATAAAGATGGCGGAAGAATTATGGCGAGAGTGCGCTAACTGGCTCGTTCGATGTCAAGTTATTCCGCCCGATCATCGCGTAACTTGGAAACATGCTCAAGTTATCGATTTAGTGAACACAATACGCGATGGAGTTTTACTTAATCATTTGTTAAATAACTTGGAGCCAGGATGTGTCGATCTGAAAGAGCTAAATTTGCGCCCTCAAATGTCCCAGGTGATTACCGATAATCGACTTTCGACAAGTTAAACCAATTAACGATGACTTTGTTTTTACTTTTGCTTTGCAGTTTTTGTGTTTAAAAAATATCCGTGCCTTTCTCCAAACGTGCCACAATGTGTTTGATTTGAAAACGACAGATTTATTCGAGCCTTTTATGTTATTCGACTGTACAGACTTTATTCAGGTGTATTTTTTTTAAAATTTTTTTGTCGTTGTAAGCTAAAAAAAAGATAAAAAAAACTAAAAAAGGTTATTATCTGATGGACACGATCAGTGTTTGTATAAATAGGAATAGACTATACTATCAAGTGAAGTGTACCCTACTTGATTTTGAGGGAGGGGGGGGGGGAGAAGTAGGTCTAGATAAATGCTAATTGCTCTTTAATAGAAACATTAAGAATTTGATGTACATATATTTCTAGGTTTTGCATACTTTGTCAAAACTGTCGAACTGCTCTCGCGCTCAAAAACCTGGGATTGCGTAAGTGACGACTAACAATATATGATTTTAGTTTTAACTATTACTGTGTTATAGGGGATTTTCGTCTCCAAATCACATTGACGCTCATGACTACTACAATGACGATATCTATCGAAATCTTGAAGACTTAGCAAAGTAAAAACTCTATTTTGAGGATTGATGAATTTTTGTATTAAATCCAACTTGAAATTTCAGTGAAATAGATGGATATGAAGATAGTTGTTATGAAGCTGTTTACACATCAGTACAAATCCCAGATGAGGATATATATGAGGATTTATGTTCTTTTCAACAAAATTCAAAGGTACAACTTTAATTTAAATCTATAATTTGAAACTTAAGAATATTTTATGTATTTGTTTAGAATTCCTTAGTTCTGGCGCCACCATTAGAAAAACGTGATTATTGCATCAAAGAACTAATCGAAACTGAAAAGAATTATATCGTTGTTCTAAATATGATAATCCGTAATTTTATAACACCATTGAAACAAATTCTATCTGCTGAAGACAGAAAAAATATGTTTTTATCTATAAAAGTAATGAAAACAAACAGTGTTTTAAAAATTGTTTATTTATTTTATTGTATTATTTTTCTTATGTTAGGAATTATCAGAGATTCATGCGGGTTTTCATAATGAACTGATTAAAGCTCATTCGGGTAGTGCGAGGTTCAGTCAATGTTTTCTCAACTGGAGGGATAAATTTGTTATTTACGGTGATTACTGTTCCAATTTGCCTCGTGCACAAGAATTGGTTGACGAGCTGTGCACAAAGAACGAATTAGTTAAACAGACTATTTTGGTATTTATTTTATTTATTTTATTTATTTGTGTTAGAGTACAATTATAAATATTTTAGGGTTGCCAAACTGAAGCTAACGAAGGAAAATTTAAACTGCGGGATCTGTTATCAGTACCAATGCAACGGGTACTGAAATATCATTTATTACTTAAGGTAAAAAATGACTGCGGATTATTAAGCAAATACTTATAAAAATAATTTTTATAACTAATGTATAGGAATTAATTCACAACACACCAGCTACTCATGAGGATTACTCTGGTTTAGAGAAATCTCTTGAATGTATGTTGGTAAGTTACTTTATTAATATTGATCATTAGAAATGGAACATATTTCCTATTTTTTTGTTAAAAAAAATTACAGGATATCGCGCAGTATGTAAACGAGGTGAAACGAGATAACGAGACATTGCAAATCATTCACGATATTCAAGCGAGCATTACTGATTTAAGCATGGTAAATTGCCTCATTTAACCTTGATTTTCTAACCTGACTTAACTTATTTTCAGCCTAAAGATCTTGAATTGAAAGATTACGGTCGTCTGCTGAAAGATGGTGAATTAAAAATTCGGTCACATAGTGAAAACAATAAATTAAAAAACAGATATGTGTTTGTGTTTGATAAAGTGATGCTCATGTGTAAATCCACCCGGGTAAATATTTAAAAAAAAATAACAACGAAGAATAATTGATTTGTTGTAGGGTGAGCAATATAGTTACAAAGAAGCTTTAGGCTTGGCAGAATATGTGATTGAAGACATCCCGCTCACAAAATCCCATAGCCGAGATAAAGTACCTGAATTATCACCAAAGTTGATACTATTTTAATGTCCATTTTCTCTGTTTAGTGGAATTTTACTTGGTTTCTTGTTCATCGTGAGCAGAAGCAAGCGTATACTATGTACGCGAAAACGGAGGACATTAAAACTAAGTGGATTGAAGCGATTTTCAAAGCTTTGTATGCCAATTACACAGTAATTGTAATCACAGATTTTTTGAAAGGGTGTACATATATTTTAGCGACACAATACATCCCACTCAAGCAAAATCTAGTGATCATTTGTTCGAGATGCACACATTTGAGAAAGTGAGGTCCTGCGACTCGTGTGAGCGCTTACTTCGCGGTGCCTTTTATCAAGGGTATCTGTGCCCAGGTAATTTTTTTCAATACGTTTTTGAATAAATTATGATTCACTGAAGTTATATTTTACAGCCTGTAATGTAGCTGTACATAAAACTTGTATAACCTCAGTTCGTTCTTGTGGAGCTCCGAATTTACCTCCACGCATAAATGACAAAGCAGTTGCAGCTTCTGCATCTAATCAATCAGTGAAACGACATCCCATATGTAATTACTACTTAATTTAATTTTTTAAAAAAAACAAGGTTCGTTCTAACTAAATATTCCAGCCTACTGTGTTGCGCGAAGATCTAGTAATCTTGCTAAAGCTGGGTTTATATCGTTTCAAGAAGGTGACGAAATTCATATTTTGAAAAAACTAAGTCTTATTAAATGGGAGGTAAGTTTATTTAATTTATTCCGGGTGATTTTTAATAAATTGAAATTTAGGGACGAGTATCACGTACAGGACAAGAAGGATTCTTTTATTCGCAATACGTAGAGGAACAGCCTTTGGTTAATTTTTACATTTTATTTAGTAATAATCAAGTGTAGTAAAATGTACTTTATTTTTTTTAGCTGCATTCACAACCTAAACGAATGTCGTACGAAGTTCCTCCTCCTGTTTCTCCTGCCTTAAGGTCACCATCAAGCAATCAACAAGTGCAACCATTTGCATTTCCATATGTTAATTTGAGTTTGGATGAATATCCATGGTATGAGTGTCATGTGTCGATCATAATAACATATAACAATTTGAAATGTGTTCAGGTATGCCGGAAAGATGGATAAAGATACAGCGGCAGTTCAATTAGACAAGTTACCAGATGGTACGTTTTTAGTTAGAATCAGTGAACGACAGAATGGAATTTATGCCATCAGTATGAAGTTAGTAATGCGTGATTATATACTCAAAAGCAATTTAATATTAATAATTTTTTTCCCGCTTTAATAGACATGAAAACAAAGTTAAACATATGAGAGTTCAAATGGAATTTAATGTGCATGGTCAAAATTTATTTTACTTATCAGAATCTAAATATTTTAAATCTATAGTGGTGAGTTCAACTCTATCACGACTGCAATTTTAGATTGTAATTTTTATTTCGATCCAATGATAAAGGAACTTGTAAAGTGGTATCAAGAGAAAACACTAGCGGACAGTTTTACAGGTCTAGATATCTCGTTGACGACACCTTTTAAAAATGTAAATGAAGAATCAGGTAAGGCAATAATGAGTTTTGCTGCAACTAAAACTTTAATTGGAACCGTCTATTACTGTGTGTTATGTGTACTATAGTTTGAATGTATATAGTGCTTTGCATGACAATAAATGCATGGCAATTTAGCAAGCAAGTGTGTGATTTTAAATCTTAAGGACAAATGATATTACATTCTATCCGTATCATACAGCAGCTCTCCTAGGCTATGCGGTGGCAAACTTTGAGTTTGCTGGTACTGCAGCCAACATGCTCACTTTAAAAAAGGGAGACATAATTTCCATTCTGTGCAAACGTGGTGGTGATAAAGGATGGTGGAAAGGCCAGTTAAATGCAAAGGTATGAAAAATGCAAATGTATTTCACACAACAAAGTACTATATACATTTAATTCTTTTCTTTTGTAAGTTAGGGTACGGTTTGAACTTGGAATCCTTTTTAATCTAATAATTTTTGTTATAGGTGGGATTTTTCCCTGTGACGTATGTGTCTGAGTTAGTTGAAGAGGAACTATGAAATATATATCTAAATGTTATCTATTGATTAGCTAAATGATTCTACGACAAATAATATTTTAATCGCTTAAAAAGTTATATATTTATAAATTTATATCGATACAGTAGATACAGTTGTGTATTACTTTTTAGAGCCAAATGTGCCATTTTTTAAGTAAATGAAAATGAATATTTTTTGTTCCAGAAAAAATAGAATGTTTGTTGTATACTTGAATGTTCATTCATGAGTGTAAATATTTCATTTCTTGTATAAAAAATAAAATAAAGTGATTTACTTGCAACCAGAGCGGATGTTTTAATATGATCGTTAAATCATCCATTTTTATTTGTACAGCTGCTGCAGATGCAGGTAATTGAAGTTAATTTTCATGGAAAAAGTTTTTTTAGTTCAACAGTTATCTATACAAATAAAGACAAAAAATGCAACGTGAGGTTTAGTTTGATTTGTCATAATGAAATGGTCATTAACAAAGGCCACTATGGCACGGATAAATTCCATGTTCTAATTAACAAACAAATAAGAAATTGTATAATAACAATTTTTCTCATGCTTTGAGAAACAAAAGAAATGTTCATAAAGTTAAAAAATAAACGTTCATAAAGTCGTATAAAATTTCACTGGAAATAAATGCATTATACAATATTTATTAATAGCACCGTTCAATATTTTTTTAGGAATAAATTTGAAGACAACTTAATTAACTCTGAATAAGCAATGAGCTTATTACATCAAATCAACTCAAAAATTAAGTAACCATTCCAACCAACTATTGGTGGAACTAATATATAGTAATCATTATAACTGAAATAATATATGTAAAGAAAATAATAGAACTAACTAAATTATCAAAAATATTTTGCTTTAGGAACCAAATTAATTACAAAATTAATAATTGGATATAAGATAAGATGTTTTTTGTTCACCCATATTCAGTTTGTTCGTTTTACTTGTTAGTTGACTCTGGTGGTTCTAATTGCACACGTTTGTAGCATTTATCTGGCAATGACTCGCTGATAGTTTGAATGTTTTTCACTTCAATACGCAGTTTCTTCACTTCTTCTTCGTAATCTCGGACCCATTTAGCTTGCAAAAGTTTTGCTTCTTCTAATTCCTTCATGCGCTGTTCAATTCCAGAAGTTTCCAATTCCATTTCAGCCGCTTTCAATTTTCTCTCCAATTCGTTGAGTTGATTTGTATCGATGTCATCAGCTTTGGCTGTACAAAAAAATTTCATTATTATTTTGATTACCTCAACCTGTATTTGAATTCACCGAGTATGTTGAGGATTTCATTAACTGCAGTCAATGAGTCTTTAACTTTACGCGAAGCATGTTCAGCGTTTTGTTTAGCTTCATTAGCACCTTCCAACGCCTGAAATTTAAGCAGCTCATGGTAAAATGCATAATCTAAATCGCCAACACTTTACCTTTGCTGCCAGAGTTTTATCACTGTCCGCTTGCTCGTGTAAAGCTTGCAGCTGTTCCGTAGTTTCAGCCACTTTTTTAGCTAATTCCTCAGCAAGATCTCTTAAGAGATTTGCCTTTTGTTTCGTTTCTTCTGCCTCTTTTCTTATTTTGGTGGCATCCTTATAAATTTTAATCGTATTTATAATATCCTTTTTATTTTCTAAATCAAAAAATTACTTTTGAAGCTTGTTCGGCAATGCGCAGAGCTTCAAGAGCAATTTCCAGTGCACCAGCTGCATCTGTTTGGGCCCCGGTCAAAGATCCTTTTGCTTTCTGAGTTTTCTTTTCTGCTTGTCGTATAAGCTCTTGTATTTCTGGAATCTTACTTAACGCTTCCTTGGCTTGTAATTTACTTGCTTGCACAGTGGTATCAAATTCTTAAAAACAAAAAAATATAAATACATCAAAATTACCAGAAATTTATGTGAACTTACTAAGCAAAAGTTGCAATGTTTCATTCGCTTTTTTAAGAGTTTCGTCTCCATCCTTAACTGCTTCTTTTGCAACTTCTAAAGCATTATGAACTTGAGCCAAAAGTCCATCTGTGATCTAAACAAAAACAAACATTACACACAATTATTTAAAAACTTTGATCAGCGTCTAATTTACTTGTTGCTGCTCTTCGCCCTTTGCAAGTAACTCTTCCGCCTCATCCATTTCTCTCTTTAATTGATTAATTTTATCTCTATTTTTTTCTAGCAGTTTGTCAGCTTCATCTTGAATCGCTTTAGCCTAAAATAAACAATATAAACAATAATCAATTGAAAAAAAATCAGACTTCAGACTTACTTCTTCTGTGATTTCATTTGCAGTTCTCTTCATTTCATCCACATCATTATCAGGTAATATCAATCCCTGTGCATCTGTATACACACTCAGTGCATCGTCGTAAGATGAAGTTGCCTTCTCTAAAGCTTCTTTGGCCATTTCTTTTGTTTGACGCATCAACTTTTCAGTTTCCAGTAAACTAGCAAAAAAAATTTAAAATCTTAAAAAATAAAAAAATTAAGATATGTGAAACCACATACTCTTGTCTCAACTTGTAAATGTCTTCTCCAGTTGAGCGTTGTTGCGCCAGAGCATCACTTGCAATTTTGAATGCTTCTTGAGAAGTATTTAACGCTTCTTTAGCAACTACATCGATATTGATCGCTTCCGTTTCTTGCCTGTAAACAAGTATAAATATTTTTCCAACACCTTAAATGTGAAATTTACCTATCAGCTTCTGTGCGTGCTTCACTGGCAATTTGAGACATTCTATCCGACTGCTGGCCAAATTTCTCGGATCTTTCTTTTGCCTTCTCCAATGCAACTGCGCCGTCTTCTCGAACATTTTTTTGTGCATTCAGAAGATCCTCTCTGATTTTTTGTATTATTTCTTCTGCAGTTGTAATGTTTGCAACTCCTTCTTTGGATCTCGCATCTGCATAATCAACTTTTTCGGTAATTTCGCGCAGCGTTTCTTTTAGAGGTTTTAATCTTTCGTGAAGATCCTCAATTTTCTTGAGTAAATTTTTATCATCGCCTAGAAAAATATTCCAAAGGATTTTACTTCAGGTATCGCAATAGTAAAAGGTTAAAAAATCCTACCTCCTGCATTTTCCGCATCACGAAGTAAAATGTCGATACGAATCATAACGTCTTTCATTTTCTGATCAAAATCCAAATCTTCAATAAGTTCCGGATTTTTTTCGATATTTTCTAACAGTTCTCGAAGTTCGAACAATTTAGACCTGTGATTCTCCACGGCATCGTTAACAAGATTATAGCAATCTGGACATTCTGTAAAACAGTCAAAACATTTTTTAGAAAACAACAAAAATAATAACAACATTAAGCGAATGATGCTTACTGATGCAACCAGCATGTTTATCATATCGATTTTCTTTGCATCTATCACATCGTCGCCCCTCCACAAACTCTCTACATTGACATTGTCCACTTTTATCCTCACACTGGAGGGACAGAGAACCAACGGCATCGCACTCGCAAGCTGCAACAACAGTAAATTAATCGTCGCATTTAAAAATAATATTTATATATACTAACCAGTACATCCCTTTGACGAGAATGCAAAGTTATAACTTGCGCACTGATCACAATGACGACCTGTAACTCCCGGCTGGCAAATGCATTGACCAGTAGAAACGTCACAACTATGATTTGTAGAACCAACCGGATCGCAATTGCAGTGTTCACAGCCATTTCCACTATTCAAATTCCAATAACCATCAAAACATTGGTCGCATTCGAATCCCCGAACATTAGATTTGCATTCGCATTGACCAGTTAAGCTGTCACAATAAACGGGACCATAACCGTGAGTTTGACTTCCAAGATAATTACATTTACAAGCTGCAACAAAAAAAAAACAACAATTATTTAATAGCATAATTAAATCTAAAATCTATTCATTTATTACGTTTGCAGTCTCCTTTAGGAATAGTCAAAGCATCACCAAAATATCCCGGCAGACATTTCTCGCAGCGAGATCCGGCAGTGTTGTAGATACACTTGACACATTCTCCAGTCGTTCTACAAGTGAATTAGAAATTGTACTAAAACATATTCGTGGTTCCTAGTTCTTACTTGTTGCAATATCCAACAGCGTTTGGATCCACATTTGCATTGCAATCACACTTTTGACACGCACTTTGAAATCCATATCTACCCGTGGGATCACCGAAGTAACCATCCGTACACACATCACACTGATGTCCTTTAAAGAGCAAAAGTAATCAAATGTAACCAAATAATGGCACACTGACAATATTTAATCAATCATACCTCCGTAACCTTCTGGACACTCCAAGCAAGCGATTTCATAATTACCCAAGGCAACGCAAGACCCCCTATTAGGACAGGGGCATGGCTGACAATCGTCGTCATTGCCCGTCAATGCGTTGCCATAGTAACCTCGTGCACATCGTTCGCAGTGGTCACCAGCAGTGTTATGACGACACACACAACGACCTAAAAATTAAGAATTTATCTAAACTTCCCTATTATTACAATAATAAAACCTTTTATTTACCAGTTGCATCGTCGCAAATGTCTGCATGACCGTGACAGCTGCATGGAACACATCTGGCAAATGGATCGTCTCCAGGTGGGTCGTGGTGGTATCCGGGCGCACACGATTCACAAAACTGACCTAAATAACCCTCGTTACAGATACATCTTTCGATCCATTTTGCTTCACTGCCGTATCCAACACGCTGAGTTGTTTCCAATTTAGCATTATCCAAAAAGCCGACACCTAATTAACAACATTTCACCCAATTATAAAATAATTTAATCCGAATTATACCATCTTGGCTGTAAGTTGCCCTTATTCTTATTGCCGTTAAGTTAGAAAGAACACTCATAAAATCACGTGCTGAAAGAGTTGGATTCCAGCCATAGTTCGCATGCTCGTGCAGACGAAATTTAAAATTCTAATAATGAATGCAGAAAATAAATTAAACAGCTGATAATTCACAAAAAAAATTAGTTTACTTGAATTTGTGTACTTGGCAATGGATTTCCTTGACCAAATATCGGTTGTCTAATTTGAAGGCCAACACCTTCCAATACAATGTCTTCAACCGATGCTCTTGGATCATCTCGATTTATGCGAAAATCAAATGAGAAAAATTGATTGTAAGCACCCCGTTGATCGCCTAAAAATTGTTCTAGAAAAAGAAAAATTTCAGTTAGATTCAATCGGATGTATAATTAGATTCATTGTATTCCTTCATAACATTTACTTACTCGGTGCCACAAAATACGCTGTGCCGTGTATTGGTGCAGAAACTGCAATGTTTTGCACGTTGGCATTATACTGCATCAACACCGATGTGTCGTGCTGATCTCTCGCAGTCCACTGTTCAGCATCGCGATTGAATAATGTTTCTACCGCCACTTTCGAATAACCATGGGCACTGTGGCATATTGAAGAATGACCGTAGCAAAAACATGGAGTACATCCAAAATCGTTCTCAACATCCAAATTAAAGTAACCCGGTTTGCAACTAAAGAAAACAACAATTTCACATAGTAATGCTGAAAATTAGACGGTATTACTAAATATCAAGTCACCTTTCACATCGTTGGCCTTCCACGTTTTCTTTACACGCACATATACCATAAGCAGTGTCACAATTTGGCGTATTCCCAAGACTCCCAGAGAGATCGCAACTGCACGATCTGTATAACAAAAAATTTGTAACTACAGTATCACAAGTATTAATTTCTGAATGGATATAGAGACCAACCTGCAACCTTGAAAATTAAAATCGTAAAAATTCGCTTCGCAACGGTCACATTTTTCTCCTGTAACACCCGATTTACATTGGCACTGACCAAAAGAATTGCATTGTAAACTGTGGGATCCTAAAAAAAATAAATTAATTCACTCATTTTTTAAAAAAAGAATGTTAATTTTAATTTTTTTTACCTATTTCATTGCATTCGCAAGGAACACAAATTCCGTCCGAGCGTAAGTAGTAATTCGTACGGCAAACTTCACAATTTGGACCACTAAAATCTCCACTGCAATCTTCACAATAACCACCAGTACGACCATGAGTCAATTCAAATAGTGTCGCGTTGAAAGTGCACCTATTTGACCTTCCAGAACAATTGCAAGCTAGAAAATGATAATAATAACAACAAAAAACACTTTTTAGATCACATTTATTGTCACAAAATAACAAAAAATTACAAACAAGAAATAAAATAAAAGTTTATTTTAATACTTACTGTTGATACCATATCGTCGGTGTGATTGTTGATCTCTATCAACTAATGCACTGACACAAATTATTAACACAAAAACATTCACAAAAACATTTGTTAAAGCTTTTCCCATGCTGCAAAATTGAGAGCGTTAAAATAACACCTTGCACATTCTCCAATCCAAACAAGGAAATGAATCTAATATTCTAATTTGGAAGTGTGTTTTACATTAATTTTTTATATTACTACAAAATTTTAAATTAAAATAAAAATTAATTTAATTATTTTTCAATTAATAAAATAGAATTTGATCAATAATTAAATTTAATCTGCCTAAAACGAAAATAATCGTTTCATTTCTTACCAGGTGTTCTTGATACATAGAACCACACCCTGTCTCTTAAATCCATAAAAGGACACCCCCATTTTAAAGAAAACTCAAAGGATGCTTTTCAATGGTTGTCACTTTAAACAAATTATTTAATTAAACAAATGGCAGTCACAACAAAACATTACCAACTGTTAGACAGTAAGTAAGGATTACTTTTAATTGGAAATGTTAACTAAAATGCACAAAAGCCTCCTAATTTTTTGTTTATTAAAAAAAAAAGAGAGAAAAAAATTTAGAAACGTACGTTCGCATATATTAGCATGAGTTCCATTAGCAGGTTGCCAGCGTTTATCGTTGTAAAAAGGCTGACATTTTTCACAATCGTCACCGGCGGTGTTGTGCTCACATTGGCAATACAAACGATTGCCATGTGGACTGATGCAATGCCGAGCATGCCCATTGCATTTACATCTAGCACAAAAGTCATTTTTTAAATAAATGTATTATTATTATAAAGCAACCCGAAATCATTCCGATCAGTTAGATTTTAGATGGGTCAAGATTGTATTGTTAATTATTAATCCTACTAATATCGATTTCTTTTTTTCAAATATCGGGGGCAAAAATGACTTTGGGTTACCCTATTTCATCTCAATTTTATCTTAAGTACCTGCCACCAACAGCCAAGTCAGAAACTGCATAGAAGTAAGATTTTAGAACTTTAGGATCCCCAAAAACTTCATCGCCGAACATGTTAAGCCTATCCAATGTAATTCGTATGTCAGTGGCCGTTACCCATTCCTAGGAAAATATTAGTGCTAAGAAATTTCCACAATTCGGAACAACTTTTTAATTTTTATTTTATATTATTTGTTGTTTTTAATTTAAACCATTAATCAAGTTATTTACCTGTAGAACTTTACTGTTTTCAAAATTATTTGCAGATGGTCGGCCTTCTAGAGTACTAAACGCTACATTTCCCCCAGTAAGAGGCGATATGTCACTGTAATCTGATGTACATAAAGGTTGAGTTTCATCGTCGGTCCACACGTGAGATAAATCTGGCCGACTGTAAGTATCACGACAGGTACCACTGCAATAAAAAAAATGGATTTTTATTTAAATAACAAAGTAATAATCTCCATTCATTACTAACCTGTAATATTGATACGGAATCCAATCATAATCTTCATCTGTTCTTTTATATATTGCGAAACTCTCAGGCCTCGGTGAATAGAATTTTAATCGAACGTAGGTGATATCGAATTTTTTACCTGTAAATAGAAATAAATCATGCAAAAAATTGTTTACAAACATGACTGATAAAACCAAATGTTCAATACTAAACTCTGTTTTGAAAAATTTAAGCTTGTCTCGAGCTTTTCACAACAGGAAGTATTAACATTCCGACTTATGTTAGTATTATTTTATATGCTCCAATTTCACTTTCAACACATTTTATTATGTTATTCGTGATAAAATAAAACAAACATGAAATATTTCACTTGGAGTATTGAACTAAAATGATCCCTTTCATTATCAATCTTCTTAGTTCTCCCCAAAGGCCTCCAACTGTAAAATATGTTGATAAAAGGGCAAATTTTTTGATGCACTTGCGACAAGAATACTCAGCAGAGACCATTGAACTCTCGAGTGAAGCATGTATGTTACTTAATCCCGAAAAAATTGTTCAAAGGTTGAAACCAAAAACCCCAAATCTTTTTTCACTTTTTATAAAATCTAACTAGAAATATTTCTTATTTTTACGTGAACGTCCTGCCCAATAGTAAAACACACCGATGGCTGCGATAGAACAACGTGGACCATCGTGTCTCATGTTTCGAATTACATGAGTTTCAATTTCAAACATTATATAACATTTGTAGAAAAATTAAAGCCGTGTAATTAGATACCTAAATGCATTAAGTCATTCCATGTGTTGTGACGATACACTATTTTAAATTTTAACCCAGTTTACTTTCACTTTTTAACACACCACCTTCTAACTAGAAATATTGAAGTGCCCAAACCACTGATAAAATTCAAGAAATTTTACATTTAAGTATCGAATTTAATTTCCCACGACTTCACGCAGTGCAAAGTTCATTCACCATCACTGGTGATGCCACATCAAGAGCAAATTCCCTAACAAATGACTTCACCATTCCCCTTTCAATGAAAAATGTGGGCTATCTCCAGCTTAAATATTTGACTTAGGAAGTGCACTCGGAATTTATTACTCATCCTTTGTCTATACTGGAAGTCTACGTAGCAACCACATCCGAAAAGTATCTTAAAAATCCCAATCATTAAAATTATAAATGAAAAATACATTTACATTACATATTAATGTATTATGCAAAAAAATTAAAATAAAAATCACTTGTAATTAAAGGATATAAAAATTCTTACCAAGACTTAAAGTTAAATTAACTTTAAGTGGGATGAATAAGCCCGCAAAATGTGAATCTGGAAGTCGATTTCTTGCTTCTAATAACGTTTCACTTTGCCACCACGTTAAGTTATCCTCGTTATTAAAATCAGTTAAATATTCTGACCCATGTGCTGTCCTCGAGAACCTCGCGTCGCAAATATCGCAGTATTTCTGTGCGGCTGTCACTCCTGTTTGTACACAAAATTCTGTCGGCAACCCAATCCCGCAAGTACTCGTTGCCTCGACCCGCACGTTAAACGCCGCATTCACGAACTCTGGAATACACCTTTTTGCTTTTCCGAACCGGTCATAACATTCACTCTCATCATCGTCCGAACTGTGTTGTCCTACTACGAGCAAAATCGTGGTCAGTAAAACATGCAGTCCTAACACACGTTTTACAGTCGGCGCCATCACTTTGTGGATGGATCTTTCACTTCTGACCCGACTACAAGACGCCAATAACCGATAGCCTGTTGGTTGACCCTCCACTAATTATAGCGCACTCATGTATCAAAATTTGTATTTTAAAATAATAATTTTGATTTGTTTTGTTTAAATAAAAATTAATCGATTAAATACGATTTTTCTATAAAAATGCTATTAAAATTGATCATTTTTCCTCACATTATTCGTCATTTTTATTTAAATTTATATTTTTACCTACCCCCTAATGGTGATATTTGTAACTAATTTTCTCTTTATTTTTATTTAATGTAAGGACACTAAAGATATGAATGAACGTAATTATATGTGTAAGTACATGTGAATGCTACAAATCTGATTGCAATAAAATAATCACGAATTTCTTCTTTTGAATAATAGGTTTTCTTTGATCCTGTCTGCCGTCAGGCTGATCTATAAGTGTCGCCTCGTGTTGTATGCTAACCTGGAAGTGGCAATGGCGATCATTTCGCTACTGCTAGTTGTGTTGTTTACGTTTACATGTTCGTCGATCTAATCTAGATATTTGTGCATGCACTTTGACAATTCTCTAGACGTTAACTCACTCTATTCAGAATTTATGCTGTAATTAATAGTGCATATATTTTTATTGCACTTCTCCCATGTCTGACACAAATGGAAATGTGTCCGGATTAGCTGATGCTAGTGAAGGCCGATGGTCAAGAAAACGAACCCTAACCAATCCGCCTGTGTTTAATGGGCTAGGCAATTCGTATGAAGATAAGAACAACGATTTTTTATGGTGAGTTGTTATTATTTTGCGATAACATTTCCGAATTCAGATAAGTTATCACGAATTTACAATTTTTATTTTTTTTTTAAATATTTATTACCGTAGTCCTATCTGCTTTAATGTGATTGATGAGGCGTGTATTACAAAATGTGGCCATAGTTTTTGGTAAGGCATTAAAACCACCTACTTGAAAAAAAAATTAATCATTATATTGGTCTTTATGTGAAGTTACAAATGTATTAAACGAAGCTTGGATCAAAATAATCGCTGTCCGAAGTGCACTTCTGTTGTTAAAAGCAAAGATCATATATATCCTAATGTTTTACGTAAGTAAATGATACTCCAATATGAATTGAAAATTTTACTCAATTTTTTTTCTTCCAGTAAATGAACTAATCCTCAAACATAAGCAACAACTTGAAATAAAACGAATGAAAATGGATACGGTAAAAATAAATCATCGAAGTTTTTTAAAAAAATGTTTTAAATTCTTTTCACGCAAACTTAGAATTACCAAGGATTAGCAGAATTGCGAGAATTTTTTGCACAAGAATCAGATAACATAAACTTGGCTGATGTGAATCGTATGCTAGAATTTCTTGCTCATAAGAAACAACAATTAGAAACTGTAAGTTAAAACTTAACAGATAAAGCAGATGGTTTATAATATAATACATATTAATTTTTTAGGATTGCAAACTAGCCCAATTAGAATTATTACGAGAATTTTTGCAAGATGTCCGAGCGCATAAACGTCAAGTAGGAAACCAAAAAAATTTTTTTGATGAATATAATTATTTTCTTTTTCACTCGAAGCAATTGCAAGAACTAACAAATGAAATATCATTAATCGACAAAGATATGGCCCGCGTTGAGACTCAGTTGCAATCATCAAGGCAAAAAAATTCATTGTTAATTATCAACCCTCCAAATGATTACTCACCTTGTACCAGTAATACTCAAGAAGGTTTTAATGGCAGTAAAAATGTAGATTGTTTTAAAACTTTCAAATACTTTTTCTGGTAATTAATTCGATTTTTAACTACAGGGTGCCAGACGACAAGAGCATCAAATGGGTACCAGTAATAGGAAAAAAAGAATGCACGCGCATTTTGATGACTTGGAGCAATGCTACTTTTCCATTCGATCAAAAGAATTAGATATAAGCAGTAAGCTTTATAAGTTCTTAAACTGAATAATATGGTTAATTTCTATTTTACTAATAGATTCTACTGATAATGGATTACAAGAATTTCAGGAAAGTTTAGCCAAGTTCACTAGATATAGTACAATGAGGTCATTAGCGACTTTAAATTATACAAATGACCTGTTTAATAGTTCTAGTATTGTATCAAGGTAAGCATGGATTTCGATTTATATGTTTAAATTTCAAATATCTACATCATGATATTTTTGCAGCATTGAGTTTGATAAAGACAATGAATTTTTTGCCATTGCAGGAGTAACTAAAAAAATTAAAGTATTAAAATGATGACGTTATTTTTTTGCTTTTTAATGTTATTATTTTTACAAATAGATTTTTGATTACGGAATTGTCGTCCGAGATATTGTTGATATTCATTACCCGTGCAATGAAATGGTTTGCAATTCCAAAATAAGGTTTGGTAATCACTTTAAAAAAATTATATCATTTATAATTTTGTTTTTATTTATGAGCAGTTGCGTGAGTTGGAGTTCGTATCATAAAAATATGTTAGCCAGTAGTGATTATGAAGGAACGGTTACTATCTGGGATGCTTCAACTAAACAAAAAATCCAAATGTTTCAAGAACATGAAAAGAGGTGTTGGAGTGTAGACTTCAATCACGTTGACACGAAATTAGTTGCATCAGGTTCAGATGATGCCAAAGGTAATATTTTTTTGTAGTATTTTTTCATAAAAAAAAATAAAACCAATTATTAACTATTTTTTAGTTAAGTTATGGGCTACAAATTTAGAAAACTCCATAACTAGCATCGAAGCAAAGGCCAATGTTTGTTGTGTAAAATTTAATCCTCAGTCAAAATTCCACTTAGCCTTTGGTTCAGCAGGTATAATTCATATTCACATAAATTTAACTTAAATTAAATTTGACTTACACCTGTTTCGATTTTAGATCATTGCGTACATTATTATGATCTGCGGAATCCAAGGCAGCCTTTGGCAGTTTTCAAAGGACATCGAAAAGCTGTTTCTTATGCAAAGTTTCTAAATCCTGAAGAAATTGTTACTGCGTAAGTCTCTCTTTGTTTATTCTCAATCTTTGACTCGATAAAATCGTTTTTCTTTTCAGTTCTACAGACAGCCAACTAAAATTGTGGAATGTAAATAAAAATAACTGTTTGAAGTCTTTCAAAGGACATACAAATGAAAAAAACTTTGTTGGATTAGCAACTGATGGCGATTACATTGTTTGTGGAAGTGAAAACAATTCTTTATACATCTATTATAAAGGACTATCAAAGCAGTTATTAAGTTTTAAATTTGATACCATTCGGAATGTATTGGTATGTTGATTTATTTGTTGTAAAAAAATTATTTTCAAAGACAATGTTGTTTTTTTTCAGGAAAAAGAGAAAAAAGATGAAGATGCAAACGAATTTGTCAGTGCAGTTTGTTGGAAACAAGGATCTAATGTTGTAGTTGCAGCTAATAGTCAAGGCACAATTAAAGTATTGGAATTGATTTGAAGTATCTGGAACAAATTTTTTTTAAAAAAAAGTAAAGTGTGAATTGTTTGTATAAATGAACGGATTAGTTGGATTCTATGTATTTTTATTTAATATTTTATTTTCTCGTGGTGATAATGAAGTGTTTAAATGATTTTTCAGTTATGTTTTCAATTGGTTATTTGGTTTATACGTTGAAATATACGAAGATTGTAAATATGAAAGTTTAATTAATTAATTTTAAACTTTTGAGTTTCTAAATGTTTTCGAGCAGCTGCATATTTTACTGTAAAAATAAAATGAAGTATGCAAAGAAGTCACTTTCAACCTGTCTTTATTATGTTTGTATCAAAACCGGAGAGGCTTAAGTGTGTATTCACATGAATTCTCCTGAGAAAGTTAAAAGTGTTTTTGAGGAGATAAAGCTGTATGGTCATTTCACACATGTTAACCAGAACAATGCTACAAATCATTTGAAATGTTAAAAATTTTCAAATTGGAAAACGAACAAGCCTAACTATCAGATCAAAGATTCTTAGAATTTGAATACATGAACAGTAGAAAAAACGAGCAATAAACTTTGATCAAATAAATTAATGTACCAGGCCGCATCCACGTCGGGGGGAGAAAAAAGAAATAAATAAGAAAAAGCGTCGTAACCAAAAGAACAAAAAATGTAAAAGAAAACAAAGAATGTCTGAGAGTTCGAAGAATGAGTGGACAAAAATGAGCACCAATGGGGTTTGCAATGCCACCGATTAGCACCAGTCATCTTCATCAGAGTCGCTTCGATGTCTCGATTCTCTTGAACACACTTGTGTCGGATGGTCGTGGCTCCTCTGACCGGGCTTGTATCCGTTGGGCAATGGTGAGGGCAGCTGTCGACCTCCACTACCTCGTCCTATGGCGGCAGCCTTCTCGAAACTGAGTGGCTCTTCATGTCGATACATGGGCTTGGCATTACTTTGAACCGTGTAGAGATCTCTTGTCCGTGGCAGGATGAGGTTATTGGAGGGTTGAATCATGCCCCGATGAAGGCCAGGGCTGGCGTTTGGTGATTGCCGTTGCCAGCCCGAAGGGTAAGGAGGCATCTGCAAGCGTGGCACGTGCGTCGGTGAAGCATTTAACCTAGGAAAGTTGATGTTTCCGGGTGACTTTTGTTGTTGCGGAACTGTAGGAGAACGTGAAACGATGGGTAAATTCATTTTTGGTTCGAGCAGACTGTCCTGTAGATTCAACGTCGAGGGCTTATTGGGCGTTGGTGGGAGTTTGCGACCGCGAGCTGCACGCGTTTGAGTCGGTGTCATCCTTGTGGGCGAGGGACTGCGAGATCGCTGAGCCAACTGCGTAGTCCCGTAATAATCGCATTTACTCGGTGTCGGATTCGGACTAGGGCTTCGAGATCGTCCAGTAAGGCGCGTTGTATGGTATCTGCTGTCGGGGGAAGTGCTGCGACTCCGAGCTGGAGATAAAACTCGCTTATCGCACACACGTCTAAATGGACTGCGAAAGCGGGCTAAAAATTGAATCAAAATCGAAACGCACTTTTAGTTTGTGTCAAAATAGCAAACATCACGTTTTTTTTATCATCTATACGTATGACGTACGTCTACTTCGTGAAATCCAACCCTCCTGTTTCGCTATATCGACGACATCAGTGACGGCATCGGAAAAACCAATATCGTGCGCACTTCTTCTCGGCGACACTGACCGGCCAATCGGGGTAACGGAACGTGCGCGATGATGGGGAGGCGAAGGGGAATGAAAAGGCCGAGCAGGAGACGGCGAGCGAGAGCGAGATCGGTTGCGATGCATCTTAGCGTCTTCGGGATGAAGTCCCTGCTGATAATAATTTCGTTCCTCCTTTCAAAATCCAAATACAATTCAAAATTCATTAAAATGCAGCTGTGTAATAGTAATAAAAAAATAAATAGCGCCAATTACAATAATACCTCTGGCCAACCTGGAGCCTGACTCTCTTGAGACGGCCGACGGCTGGAGTGTGGAACATCTTTCAACTCAATTTCCTACAATCAGAAAATTTAAAAAGAAAATACACATAACCGATATTTTTAAACAATAAATATTTTAAATCTTAAACACGTAAAGCCACATAGCAACAATAGCTTTTTAGAGAAGATGAAATGAGAGTGAAATATTTCTTCACTGAAGATCTGCAATACTATAGTCTGATAGTCCTGCATGCTGAAATAAGTGAAAACCTAATTGTTTTAGTACACATCTACATCTACTAAACTAACTAGATTGAGGTGATATTATCAAATATTCAAATTACCAAAATAAAATATTTTACGCGTCATATTACTAGACATTCATTAAGTCTAAGCGTCTACTTTCATTTATATAATTCAACATTACGAAAGTGATCAACCTTTACACATAGCATGTTGTTGGTACAGTGTGTTGTGTATCATTTAAAGGTGCTCGGAAAATCACACACATTATTTGTTGTTTCAAAAAATAATGATGTATTCATTTATGTCGTGTTACGTGCATGATATGGTGCTTCCGTGTCTTCAGTCATGTATCAGAAGAAAGACCCATGCAGCCACAAGCTTTATTTGCAACTACTCATGTTTTACATGCACACGTGTAGATAGTTCTACAAATTTGACGTCCACATGTAAGAACTGAGAACTAAATAATACCAAAATCCCATAACGTGCAATCTACCCAAGTTACGGTAACATTCAATTGCAGATTAGACGGTACAAAGTTGCACCAGTACCGATACCAACCCTTCACCACTTACACAGAGCCACACAAACGGTGAAAAAAAGGTAGTGCTTTGAAATCAAAATAAAAAGCAAATCTACACACTAAAATATGAATACAATTTAATTTGTGTATAAATAATTTATGATTAGGGCATTTGAAAATAGAAACGTTGTATATTTCTTGCGATATCATTGGTTTATCTTTAAGGTTCTATTTTCGAATTTAGCTAATAAGCATTTTCGAAACTAGAAACATTCATCACTCAACAAGACATAAAATATGCTTAAAACGCGTTTCCGCTTCGTTTCTAATTCCGAATGCAACTAGTTGCAGTTGCCGAAGTTAATTAACCACAGTGTATTTACGGATATTATATAATTTAGATAAAAAAATTAAAATAGCCAAATAAAAATTGCATTATAACACACATAATAGCATTTTAGCGCAGTAGCAAAAATTAAAAAACATTAATGCCAGTTAGCGCAGTTTGTGTTATTTTGGGGTATAATTTGCCATTTCTAGCGGGTAGTTATGTACTGAAATTAGGTTTGCCAGATTTTCCAACTTAATATAGTACCGTATGATATGATTAATTGATACCAACGAATTTATTAATGTGTAATTATTTCACGATAGTGAAGTGATTACACACAAAAAACACCAAATGACAATGGATAGAAAAGCAAAAATTAAATAAATAAAGCAACATGGAAAAACTACAAAAGCAAAACAATACAAATATTCAAATAAAACAATAAAATAAACTATTGACTCATTGACTGAATGAAGAAGAATAGCCAAGGTTTCACAATTTTTTTCTTTCTCAAGACTAATTTTTTTAAACAGTTCGGAGATTTTTTTTTAATCCAATCATAAAACTAATTGGCACTCAGCAAAAGTGAAAGCCAATTAAATATCTAGAAAGACAAAAATAAACCAATGCTGTTCCATTAAGTTATACTAGAATTGCAGGGTCGGTCTTCTGGGTGATTCAGTTTTAGATAAAATATGTTAAAAAGGCAACTTAAATGCTCACTAAATATAAATTATTTATTTGTAATACTTTATATTTAGATACCAACTGCTGGAATTCCAAAATTAAACTTAAAAATTCATTTTGTATATAAAATTTTTTAAAAAATGTTGCACCAAATCGATAGATGAGTAAATAATGACTTATTTAAGGAATCACTTTAAAAAAAACGCTAATGAGGGAGAGAAGAATGATGATGAATTGACGGGTTCTGACACTGTCATGAAGCGCTCACGTGAAGTCCTCAACAAATTTTTCGAATACAAGAGTTAATTGGAATGCTTGAAGCTAACCTTCAACACCCATTACCATTCAGAAAGTTTTTAAAACTTTCTAAATTTTAATTTTGTAATACAATTAATGTTAATTTTGAAAATGTAAGGCTTTTTAGGTGTTCCTTAAAGACCCGATCCTGAATTACTTAGTTTCACTCAGTCAAAAAGCTACTCACAGTAGAGCCATGGAATAGCAAAATACAATACTGAAACGTGTATAAAATACGTCTAATATTATTTTCACTAGTTTCAGCTAAATCCTCGATTAACAGATCTAGTTCTCTAATCAGCAGTCTACGAATATTCGAAGAAATAGTACAACAAATGTAAATTTTAAAAAGATTATTTTTGTAGTCTCTATTAAGCTTTGTTCATATTTGTAGCAGTTATTCCACACTGAACACCGTTAAGAACAGTAAAATTCAAGACCAAAATCCTCTCAATAGAAAGCTATACTAATTAATAATTGTTCTTTCTAGAAACAATAACCAAAAAAAAACATCAATTTTATAAAAGAAAATTTGCTCGTTAATTGTGAGTTGTGACTACCGGCCAGTTTTGCCTGTGTCTAATGACTGTCTTGAATAAAAAATTGCCATAAATTACTTAACCTTTTTTGTAGTAGTGATAATGCTAATACATTGGCTTAATTTCACACTACCGGTAGTTAGAGGTCATAGGTTATAGGTTCTCAACTAATATTCAAAACTGCCGAATTACTGAACTCTGTTTACAAGTGAAGTAACAAATTCACATTGGTTGAACCTATCACAATGTTTAACTATAAATGTGTACATATACATTTGGTAAGATTTGGAATACAGTCAAACCTGTGCGGTCCGGACATAGCTCTTACCGGACACTTGTCCAGTCCGGACAAATTCCGCGCCCCGGTGCGGACATAAGTCGGTCCGTGTTAGTGGCACCTCTGTGCACCAGACGACCTGTGCGGACCGAACATCAGTCACAATTTCTTGGATCCGCTTATGTCCGAACTCCAGACCACACAATTTTGACTGTAACAACTCTTCTAAACCACGGCTGCATGAAGAAACACGAAACCAATGAAAATTTGCTACTTCATTTGCCAGTGAATTGGCTACTTCTGAAAGCAAATAAAAGGGGTCCATTCACACCAACAAACATTATGCATCACATTCACTATTGGTGGCATATGCTGCCACACCTGTTGCTGAAGACACATTTGCTCAGAGTGTTTTTTATCTTTATGACTCCCACGTCGCAGAAAATTAAAAGATGGAGATCGAGGTCTATCGTAGCCTTCACCGGGAACACTGAAAAAGTAGAAAATAAAGTTAAAAACATTGCAATAAAAGATATTATTTATAAGTAATATGGGTATTCACAGTTGACAGGTATAAGTGATTATACTCGCTCGTTGTGAATACCTCGACTATAAAAAAACTTCAAATAAATGAAATGACTTACCTGAGTGTATTTAGGCGACTGTTTTCCACATGGTATTCACCATTCTTTGTACTCTTATTGGAATTGTTGTGTGCCAATCGCATCAAACGAAGCAAAAACGATGGACGCTACCCAAAACGCAGGCCAATGGTTAATGTAAAATATTGATTAACAGCAGTAAGCTTTTCATAATGTCTAAAATCAGCCAAAACCTTGTAGATTTTCCCCCACTTATAATCAAGAAATTTAACTATTCTAGTGTAATGCTAATACTATTACACCAACATTAAACATAGAAAAGTTAAAAATGCATATTTTCATTTTGTTTATAAAAAGCCAATTTATAAATTAAACTCAAAATTGTAAATTTAAAATCAATCCCTTGTTTGCATCAAACTTCACTTTCAATTTGTGCGTAATAAAGTTCTATACGTTTTTGGGATTGTCTAAAATATGCAAATCAACTATTCTACTTTAAAATGGGACTTTAACAACAAAAAAAACAATTCTTGTCCCATGATGAAGAACCACGATCTGAAAACTTGCAAGGTGCTATTAAATAGTAAACATGCCTAAAATAATTGCAGAATTAATGAGACAAAATACTTTGCACGTATTTCTGTTGTCATAAATTGATGCAAGATCCAATTACTACGAGTTAACGTGACTTTTCACTTTTATTATCACTTTTGATAATAAAATAGCAAAAACTCGTTCCATCACGCGTAGAAATAGAATTAGATCCGTCACATCATGGATTGAAATCATTAAATTTAGCATTTGTGAAACTTAAATATAAATAAAAAAAAGAGAGAGGAAAAGAGACATAGACTATATACTACCGATGAATCAGGTGGAGGTGTAGGCGGCTTTTTCTGAAACAATAAACAACACCTAAGTATCGTAAACATTTGTCTAAATTTATAAAAAGAAATAAAAAATATTTTAAATTTTCTCTTCCTGCACCTAAAGCAATTAAAGCATCGAAATCGACAACAAAACAAAAAATGAAATGTTAAAGCTCGAAAAATAAAGCCATTTGCCCCCTTTTTATTAGAAAGTAAAATACCTCAAAGGAATTAGCAGCATTCGGATTTTGTCCAAAACGAGTGGAACGCCAATTTTCAAGAATGAGTAATCCTGCGTATATTTTTCCTACACTTAGAGAACCTAATCGTCCTTCTGCAAACAATACACATTAAAAATTAACATTGCAAAAAAAATAATCAGAGAGTTAATGTGTGCACTAACCTGGTTGGGGTACAAAATAATCTAATGTTTTCCTTGTTTCTAAAGGCCAAATTTTTTTACTACTTCTCGCAATTCTCTATCATTCTTGTCCATTTCCACATCTGTCATTGGACCACCTAAATTCATCAAAAATAAATAAAAACAATTTTGATTCATCCTATTTTTGTTTATGTATTTTCTTACCGTTATGCATCTTTATGCAGAGATTTTCTCGAATTAATGCGAAAAATGTGGTTGAGAAGTGAACCTTCCCACTTTCGTTCATAGGCATGTTCATGCGTATAAGTTTCTGAAAAATGCAAACCGAACGCTCCGATATGTGTAACTCCTTAAAATATTTAATTTTATTAAAATCACTTTATAAGCAAGGCGCTGCGGGCATTTATTCCCAAATCCTAGGGGCGGATCCATGTTTCGCAACATGTCATACATTTCCGTGTAATGAATTAATCCCCTAAAAAATTCAACATTTTGTTAACTTGATTCTTTGACATTTGCAATATTGATTTACGTCGCATTGGGATCATATTCAGCCCACATAGTTTTATATTCTTCTAAATGATGAGCACCAAGAATGGAGGAATCACGTGTTAAGTAATCAAAATTATCCATAATTACAGCGACGAATAAATTAAGCATCTAAGTTTTAAAAAATTACAACAAAATCAAAATAAAATTATTTTCTTCTTAAAATTCGAGTTTTGAATGGCTTACCAAGAAAGAACAAAAAAATATAAAAGTGACAAAATACAAAAACGCGAGATCGCTGCCGCAGGTTTGGTTAGGATCTTTAACTAAAGGATCACATCGTTTTCCTTTTGTACAGTCAAACATAATTGCTTGCCAATTTTCTCCGGTCGCACATCTGAAATTCGTTGCATCTTTTTCATTAAACAGTTTTAACGCAACCGATAGTTTTAACCTAGCAAAAAGCAGGAGTTTACGTATTACATAAAAATGCTAAGATTCAACGATCGCTTTCTTATGGCATTTATGTAAACAACATTTTTTGAAAAAATAAAAATAATAATTAATTTTGTATATAGATTATAAATGTAGAATTGTAACTTTATTTTACTGCATGTGAGGGATATCTAATCTAATCTACCTTGGCAGAAACTTTAGAATGTATAAAAAAAAAAGGTGTTCAAAAAATGCACCTAAAAGTAGATCAATAATGGAAAATAAATGCTCTCATACCTGACAAGATAAATTTTCGTCTAAGCAGAATTATTTAACTTAGTAAATAACAAAAAAAGATTTCATTTCATTTCTGCTTCTTAGCTTTGCTGCAGACCTTGCATCCATTCGGCTTTGCTGCACAACTGCAGTTCTGCCTTGCTGCCATTCGGCTTTGCTGCACAACTGCAGTTCTGCCTTGCTGCCATTCGGCTTTGCTGCACAACTGAAGTTCTGACTTGCTGCCATTCGGCTTTGCTGCACAACTGCAGTTCTGCCTTGCTGCCATTCGGCTTTGCTGCCATTCTGAAATCTTGCTGTCGTAACGATGTCTATTAATATCAGAAAGCGCACACAACACGCTTTTTGTTAGACAAGCGAGCAAGTCCTCCATATTTGTTGTGTTCTGTATTCTTATAATTTCATCCTTCCCATGTATAAATTAATAATCCGTTGTTCCTTTTTTAGGAACAAGCATTCTAGCTTGGTGATCATAACCACGGTCAGTTGAAGTTACAAACAAAACAAAAATCTGAACTAAAAGTCCTCGCTGTTGGTCGATGTAGAAGTCCGTTTAGAGAACAAATCGCATCCACGCATCCAACGTGCATTCTGCTAAATTTAGATATTTAGCTATAATGAAGTTGGACTATGCAAGGAAGATAAAATCCAAGTACTGTCAGTAAAAAACATTTAAAGTGCATTATACTGTAAATAAATATAAAACACCAGCCCTCAAAGTACTGTTGCATCACACTCGCTCATCCTGCCTATTACTAGAAAAACTTTTAGTGCTCAATACTCAGTAACTGGCAAAACAAGACTTCCAAGAATATCCCTTGTATAGTTCTTTTTCGACAAAAAAAGCATGTCACACAAAAAAAACACTTTTAAAACATGTTCCACTCCACAGACAAAACCACACTAGGCGGATTCGAAAATGATTTTGCACTGAACGACCAGTGCAACTGATAGTGTAAATGTTAAGTTGCACGACTGACTTTTCGAGTTAAAATGTTGCCTATGCATTTACACTGGAATTTACACTGGAATTTACACTAGAATTTACACATAATTCACACAAATATGGCTGCCGTAATAAACAAACAAGCTGTACGGAGCAGTTATTTTTCAGCAAGCACATCATTCTTGCCTGCTTTTCTTTTACAAGAAAAGTAACATTAGATATTAACAATTAGTAACAAATAGTAACAATAGTAACAATTTTGAGAATCATGCACATTGTTACTACTTACATTCGAAGTGAGGATTCAAGATGGCGGCAAATACAACACTTTAAACGTCAAATTTCGTTGCACGTGCATTTGCACGACGAAAATGGGTCATTTCCGTTTAACACGGTTGCACGACGTTTACACGAATTAATTCGTGTAAACAACGTGCAAATTAAAATTTAAACGAGTGTAAACATGGTTACACTCGTTTAAATGACTTTTCGAATCCGCCTA